>BGNK01001547.1:93533-131524 GCA_003297005.1 Symbiodinium sp. clade A Y106
CCCCCCCCCCCCCGACATTGGACCATTCGTGGTTTAAGGCAAAACCTGCCTTAAACCACGAATTTCCGAAGGTCTGGTGGGGGGGGGCAACTTGCCTTAAGCCACGCATGTAATCGGGTTTAAACATATATATATATATACATATATATTAAAAATAGGTTTAGGGTTTAGGGTATATAGTATATACTCCCAAAGGGTCCTAGGTGCTGTTATGGGGGATACTTCCCTAAGTCATGGTAGTAATTCCTAGTATAGAAACCCTACATTCTACTATTTAGGTACTTTGGACCCTTTGGTAGTAGAGCAGGTACCCGTTAACCTTTTGGGGTTCTGCAATTAATCTATATATTATCCAAGAAGTTAACTTGTTTGGATACTGGAACTAATCTCTATATTATAACCCAAAAGGTTAAAGATCAGTTCCCCCAGGATACTGGACAAGTAAGGAAGTAACTCTGCGATATTTGATGGCCTTGTGCATCGTGTTGGTGGTCAGCACGGTGATCCTGGTCGTGCTACTGATAACGTCTCTTCTTGAGCAGGTGCAAAACAGGATGCCCTAAACCCTGAACCCTAAACCCTAAACCCCTAAACCCTAAACCCTAAACCCCAGACCCTAGGGGTTAGGGCCTAACCCCTAACCCCTAAACCCCTAAACCCTAAACCCCTATGAGCAGGTGCAAAACAGGATACGCCGGAGGGATGTATCCGTGGAGATGCAAAGTGTGGCCTCCACGAAGTGACTCATCCCGTCACTGGGACTTGGAGCAGCGTCGTCGTCATGTACTATTGGGGCCTAAATAAGCTCCTTATTAAGTTATAGTATAATATCTCCCCAAAACCCTTTGTAGTTATTAAGGCTCTTATGCTACAGCAAGCTAGGCCGAAGTTCGTCACTGTCCTTGCACGTGGCACCTGAGACTGGTGAGGGCAGCACGTTGCAGTCTTCCTCCACGTCACGAGACCGAGGTCGAGGTGGGTGTGTTCGAATATTAGGGGTACCTTATTTTGGGGTCCTTCTAATAGGGATCCAACTAACTATTTAGAGTACTATCTTAGGGTCCCCGATTTTCGGAAACTCCCACATGGACCCTTAAACCCTAAACCCGTTGAGAACCCGAAGAGATCCCCCAAAGGAACCCTTATGGTACCCCTTTAAAGGAACCCTGTAGAGAAACTCCCAGGTCACGCCCAACTTCCACCACTACCATCTGGATGTGATCCCAGCGGGCACAAGCTGGAACCTCTGCAGCTGCTCACATGCGCGTGATTTAAGTGGGAGTTTCCGAAAATAGGGGACCCTAATATGGTACCCTAAATAGTAGGATCCTTATTTTAAGGACCCCAAAATAAGGTACCCCCTACTTTTCCGAAACTCCCATTTAAGTGAAGGTCCGAAAACATGGACTGAACGACGACCATGCTGGACCAAGAGCTTTGAGAACTACGTTTCCAAAATTGTACAGGTGTTGTATGCAAGTGTACCTATAGTCTCCATTGTAGTTCCTTTTTTTTGGTTAACCAGCTTTATGGTTAGGATCCTATAACATAGTTTTTCGTTAACCAAAAAAGGAACTACAATGGAGACTATAGGTACGCTTCCAAAGTTGCACAGGTGTTGTATGCAAGTGTAGGGTTTTCGAACGTGTAAGTGAGATTTTTCCCATAGCGCTACCATTACCACACAATTCTTAGGGCCTGTACATCGCATGCTATGTGTAGCTGTCTTTTTCGTTGCTGGCTTCAATAGACTCACTAGACAAAGCCTAGACCCTAAACCCTGCCTAACTCTTAATGCCAAACCTTCAACCCTGTAAGATCCCTTAAACCCCTAGGGATCTAAGGACTCATATATTAAGGCATTTGGGCCCAAAGACCATACTATATGAGGCTTTTGGGCTATTTTGATCCACAGGGAACAAGCCTAGCTCTAAACCCTAAAACCTTAAGCCCCTCAACCCTAAACCCGAGGCCCCTCTAAACCTTAAACCCCACACCCTTATAGAACTCTAATGTAGGAACCTGATTAAGAAACTCTGGGCATATAACCCCCAAAATAGTAGGATTCATATAAGAAGGCCCAAGATTTCTTAATCAGGTTCCTACATTATAGATCCCTTAAAAGGAACTCTAAACTCTATAAACCCTGAACCCTAAACTCTAGCCCGCAATGGCTTTTGGCCTAAGGCTACGGCGCTTGGTCTCCACCTATATCTTGAGTTATTATGGTTTAGGGGATCAGTCGATTTAGGGGTTTAGGGTTTACGGTTTTAGGTTTTGGGGGTTTAGCGGTTTAGGGTTTAGCGATTTAGGGGTTTAGGGTTTAGGGGTTCGGGTTTAGGGTTTAGGGTTTAGGGTTTAGGGGTTTAGGGGTTTAGAGGTTTAGGGGTTTAGGGGTTTAGGGTTAATGTTTCTATTTAGGGCCTGCTCCAGGCCTCGACCCAGAGTTTCGGGTTCGTAGGATTTTAGGGTTCAGGAACTGGGCTTTGGAGTACCATTTTTCTTAGTGGAACCATTATGAAATGAAAGTTTATACTTTTTGCTCCCTGGTTACTTAAAAGCCCAGGGAAAGGGGCTTATGTGATGAACATAGGGTTTGTGGGGTTTAATCAAAATCAAAATGTACAAGATGATGAACATGTAGGGTTTTTAGGATTATTAGTGTTTACTTGGTAGTGCTGTTAATGCGTTCTAGGACCTTGGGTGGTTTAAAGCTTTGAGTGACTCTGGGGTTTTAGGATATTAGGTTTTCGGGCTTAGCCTAAACAGGTGAGCGGTTGTCAGCCCGCCGCTGCAGAGAACCAGCCGGATGTCATCTCTTTTGAACAGGCGCAAGGTTTCGAATGTAGAGTTTGGGCTATACAATAAAGGACAGGGGACCTACTAGATAGACCGAAACGGCATCCCTATGCGGATCCTGACTATGTGGTCCATAAGCGACGCACCTTGGAGGTTGAGAACCCCCCCCCCCCCAATTTCCACTCTAAGCCACTGAGCCGAGAAGTCTCATGCTAAACCCCCTGGCAACAATAGGAATAGGGTTTACGTAGGGTTTTAGCCTTGAGGGTTTAGTTTCGAGTTGTGCCGGAACGGGTGGCGCCCTGAGCGGTCTAAACCCATCAAATTTCCTAAGCCCACAATTGTTTGGCTGTACTTGGGTGTCCCTAGGATCGCCCTTTGGTTAGCAGGGAATGGAAGAATGGTAGTAATAGTAGTTATAATTCTTACCCCATTCCTCCATTCCCTGCTAACCAAAGGTAAGAGGATCGCCCTTGGTGTTTCTTGCTCGAAACCCTTATAAGCCCAAAGGCGAAGCTATTTGGCCTAGGATTCAGGGTTTACTAGGTATCGCTTTGGGAAGTTTGTCAACATACTTTATTGTTTCGTATAGAGCCCGAATGATACATTATTTTGGAGACTCTTAAAATCGACACCTAGTGTAGGGTGTAGGAAGTTTACGTAGGCAGGTGAGTGTAGCTCCGCAGCACTGCATTGATAATCCGACAACCTGAAGCCCAAACCGGGGTTTGCGTTTTGTTTATGTCTATGTTCGAGTCCGTTGTACATGCACATATTTTGTACTACATGATGTTGTAATGCATCATCTTCACAAAAAATGTTGTATCAAATTGTCTTGTACTATGTCGCTATATTGTATTACATTCTAGTCTATCTAGGCCAGTAATTTATCTTAAGCGGGATGTAGAGTCGTTCGACCCTGCATGTTTCCTGGGGTGTACGCAATAAATCGTGCAGGGTAGCTCGGGTCAACTCAACATGGAGCATGACAATTGTTGTACTCGTTTCTGCAATCCTTGGGCGTCTGGAAACGTGCTCCAGTCTATCCTGTTATCTTTTATCATAACTACTATTGAGCACGAAATAACATCTTAAAATATAGCAGCACAAAGTTTGAATTCACCATTTCGGTTGTTTGTACACATGAGTGTGTTCGGGGGTTAAGCTTTCAGGGTTTGGGATTTTAGGCTGCAGGGTTTTCGGGTCTAGGGAAGTTTTTGGTTTAGGGTTCATGTCTTGGGGCGGCTTATGTTTTAGGTTTCAGGTTGGGGAGGAGTCTTCCAAAATAGACGAAGGTTTGGGGGGTTGAGCACTACTACAGGGACCTAGGGGTCTGGGAAAGCAGCGGACTTATATAGGGGCCTTAAGAAAGTACCTACACTATGTTGGGGTATATATATATATGTATATATATATGTATGTATGTATATATATATATATTTATTTATCCCCAAACCCTATTCTAACTATTAAGCCGAGCCTTGCGCTTCTTCCAGGTGATGCTGCCTATCGAGTGTCCTGTCGCAGGTTGGCCTGGGGATGTTTGCGTAATGTAGGAGCCTTAATAGTTTGAATAGGGGTTGGGGGTATATTATACTTTGATGATAATAAGGAACCCCCAACACCCTATTCTAATTATTAAGGCCCCTACAGTACCAGGCTTCGGTATCCTTGCTCGTCTGCCTCAAAAAAGGAGGGTTATCATACCTATCACCCTGCTTACCATCTTGCTAGCAAGTCCCTGATCCTTTACCCTAAGGGTCCAAGTATCCAAACAGTAATTAGGGTTGCAAGGTCCAAAAACCATACAAGGTATGGACTCTGGGACCTAAATCCCTATTATTTGGGTACTTCTGTTGATGGACAAAATCCTGCATGACCCTAAGGACCCTAAACTATGGGAATTATGGTATATTCCTTATTATGGGTCATGCAGGATTTTGTCCATCAACCGTTGGACCCTCTGGGTAAAGGATTCCCAAGCTCTGATCAGTTATCAGCGCTTCTCGACTCCCAAATTTAAAGTAGATTACTCCCTGAACAGCCTGAAGAATTGGTAACATCCAACGCATGAACCCTAAACCCTAAACCGTGCATGAAGCCGTATACCCCTTCGAGACTGCACCCTCACAGCTAGAAAAGCCTTTTTTTTTCCAGCAGTTTGGGTCATCTAAGCACACCGAAAAGTCCTACCCCCCACAGAAGCAGCTGGAGTAGCCGCTGGGGCGCCACAGCCNCCCCCCCCCCCCCCCCCCCCCCCCCCCAAACACAGTTTCCGGGCGTTCCTTCCTCGCTTAGTAGTTTAGGGTTTAGCGTTTAGGGAGTTTCTTGGGGTAGCTTCCGAGCCTAGGGTGTCGGGTTGTTGCCTTTGAAGGTCCTATGCATTTCGGCTTACTGTAAAATAAGGCTCAGATCCTAATTTTTTGCCTCCCCCCAACATTTTCGCTTGGATCCCTAGTGCCCTCTCGCTTTGAACCAGGCCGCTTAAAGATCCGATGGCCCACAAAGCCCCTAAACGCTAAACACAGTCCAGCCAACGGTCAAGCCTTAAGCTCTGACCCCAAACATCCCCAAACCCTAAACTAAACCGCAGTTTGTTTGTACTTTACGCCTCCGAACTTGTCTCATGCGCTTCAAAAGGTACGATGAAGGTAAGTCGGATTAAGGATCCTTTATATAAGGACCTCTACCTGGGAATACCCCACCTACTTTGATGTCACCCTGGGATCCTAAACCCTAAACCCTAAACCCTCCCTTTGAACCACAGGCTGTGGCGAGCTCCTCCGCGTGGAGGAGAGCCTTCTCGCCATACCCGGGATGAAGGTACTATAGAAGCCTAAATAGTTACCAATATTATTCTTAGGGTTCCTCATTATGAATATACTACAAAATACACCAAAACCCACTTCTAATTAGTAAGGCCCCCACATTAGGTGGGCAGAAGGATCCCCGAAATCAGGACTCTGATTCATTTGGGATTCCTCCACTCTACCCAGAGACTCCAATATCCCTTAATGAAGGGTTATTCCTTAAATCATATTAGGGATCCTACTACAAAAAAGTATATTCCTTAATTAAGGGATATTGGAGTCTCTGGGCATATCCAAAAACGCATAAGTATAGGCTTGAACCCTGTCAACCCTTCTAGAAACGCGCTCGCCCTCAATCCCACCTTTGAAGCTTTTCCCGGTGGCTCAAAATCAGCACCGACGCCTCACATAGCATGGTCTTTGGATGCCATTCGGCCTAAAACCCCAGCAGCAGCCCCTAGGTAAGCCTTTTGCAAAAGCTTGAGGACGCCCCGGCGCACTTGGCCGGTCACCATCAGTCGTACTGGAACTACGAGTCTTGTCTCGCACTGATGCCGACGGCTCAAGAAGGTTTATAGCTGAGGGTTAGGGCGTAGGTTTAGGGCTTGGGGTTTCGGGGTCAGGGTTTAGGGCGCATGTTCAGGGTTTTGTGTTTAACCCTGAACCCTGAACCCTGAACCCTCAACCCTGAAACCTCAACCCTGAACCCTCAACCCTGAACCCTCAACCCTGAAACCTCACCCTGAAACCTCAACCCTGAACCCTCAACCCTGAAACCTCAATCCTGAACCCTGAAACCTCAACCCTGAACCCTCAACCCTGAACCCTCAACCCTGAAACCTCACCCTGAAACCTCAACCCTGAACCCTCAACCCTGAAACCTCAATCCTGAACCCNAACCCTCAACCCTGAACCCTCAACCCTGAAACCTCACCCTGAAACCTCAACCCTGAACCCTCAACCCTGAAACCTCAATCCTGAACCCTCAACCCTGAAACCTCAACCCTGAACCCTCAACCCTGAACCCTCAACCCTGAAACCTCACCCTGAAACCTCAACCCTGAACCCTCAACCCTGAACCCTCAACCCTGGACCCACAACCCTGAACCCTCAACCCTGAAACCTCAATCCTGAACCCTCAACCCTGAAACCTCAACCCTGAAACCTCATCAACCCTGAACCCTCAACCCTGAACCCTCAACCCTGAACCCTCAACCCTGAAACCTCAACCCTGAACCTTCAATCCTGAAACCTCAACCCTGAACCCTCAACCCTGAACCCTCAACCCTGAAACCTCAATCCTGAACCCTCAACCCTGCAACCTCAACCCTGAAACCTCAACCCTGAACCCTCAACACTGAAACCTCAACCCTGAAACCTCAACCCTGAACCCTCAACCCTGAAACCTTAACCCTGAACCCTCAACCCTGAACCCTCAACCCTGAACCCTCAACCCTAAACCCTAAACCTTTCAGGGTTTAGGGTTGAGGGCTTCGGGCATTGGGTTTAGGCCAGTCTGGAGCCTCGGGTTTAGGGTTTGGGCTCTGTAAGTCCAGGGCTTTCTTTGCGTTGAAGTTTAAATGTTGCGGTTCAGTTAGGGTTTACGGTTTTGGGTTTAGGGTTTACGATTTAGGGTCAGGGTTAGGGTTGAGGCCTTGCAACTGTACGCGAAATCCGAAACTGTAACCCCTGAACATGCCACTGCGAAGTCTCAACTTGCAACCCTTACTCCAAGCACTGAGCCCTTTGCCTTCAAGCCCACTTTGTTAAAGCGCCAGAAACTTGAACAACCACTTCCCATACAGAAATAGGAGCCCTGTAAACCCTCTCAAGATTTGTTGGAAAACCTGTATACACCCTCATAAACCATGTCATAGTCACATACAAAAGCCTTCGCAAAATCCTTCAACCCTGTCAATACCCCGTATCTGTCTGGTTCTTCGTAGGGAATGCCGGAATGGATTATGGAGACTACTATTGGGGATTCTATAGGGACTAGTATAGGGATCCATTCCCCCATTCCCTACTTAGCACCACTTAGTTATAGAACCTGTATAAAACCCTGGAAGCTGCGTCAGGCCGCCTGAAGACTCTCCTAATTCTCTAGATCCTCGCTTAGGGGCACTTAGAAACTTAATTGTAAATCTTTGGTTATTATAGTCCCTAAGAAACAGCTAAAATTCTAATTTTTGCTAGGGGTCTAAGTTCAGTCTAGCTCATACTAAACCCTGAAACCCCAAACCTCAGTCCTGCGCCAATTTCGTCATAGGAGAGTTTACTGAATTTGGTGGTGCATCGCTGTGATTCAACCGGTTTAAAGCAAAATCCAAAACCCCTAAACCCTGCACCCTAAACCCCTAAGCCGCAATTCCCAAACCCCTACACTGTAAAGCCCGGCAAAAGCCCTCCAAGGAAGCTGAGAAAGGCTCCCTGCAAGTGCAAGGCTTCATGCCAGAGAAGGACCGGTTTGTTGTTTAGTCTAGCTGGTGCTTAGTAGGGAATGGGGGAATGGATCCCTATAGCAGTCCCAAAAGAATCCCCAATAATAGTCTCCATAATCCATTCCCCCATTCCCTACTCAGAACCGGACAGCAGTTTAGGGTTTACCTGGACCCCAAGAAACCCACACGTCGAAGGACCTATATGGGTGGTTGTCAAAATTATGGCCCCTTTTTGGGTCCTTGTACAATACGGCACCTAATACTTAGGGTACCCAAAAAGGGGCCATAATTTTGACAACTACCCAAAAGAAGGAAATCGTAATGGGGAACCCTGAAAAGGCAGGTTCTTCGGGGTCCAGGTAGGGTTGGAGGGTAAGCCGCTAAATCCAAAAGCTTCAACCCTAGCTCATGGGATACGGCTCGAGGGGCTTAGGGTTTGGGGTTCAGGGTTTAGGGTTTAGGGGTTTGGGGGTTTGGGGGTTTTAGGGTTTGGGGGTTTGGGGTTTAGGGTTTAGGCTTTTGGGGTTTAGGGGCTTCGGTCTTCCTTACTAAGTATGTTATAAGCGCTAACGGTTCGGTCTAGAGTTCACGTGAAGTTTAATCCCACACCTTCCAATATCCCTTACTTAAGTAGGAATGTATCTTAAGTCATGTTACGGGTCCTCTTATCATTTAAAGTATGACGTAAGGTATATTCCTTAATCAAGGGTGATTGGAAGGTCTGGGTCGAGACAAATCGGCCCGGCTGTGAAAGATGAGGACCTACGGTTAAGGCTTTTTAGGGTACCCTAAACCTTAAACCCTCAACCCCTAAACCCTAAACCCTAAATTCGGGTTGCTGGCGGAGCTCCTTGATCCTCCAAGAGTGGACCTGGGCTCACAGTCGCTTCATATTTGCTTTAAGCATTCTGGTCGTGGGGTGAAGTAGATTCTAGGACACTTGTTTCGAGTTAGTGCTAGTCCTGAACCCTAGGCTAGGTATGAAGGCGCCTAAGCATCCCTTAGGAACCTTAAACCCTAAACCCTAAGCCCGAAACCCTAAGCATCCCTAAACTAAACTTAAAGCAGTATCCTCATGAAACCTTTCATGTCGAGACGAAAAAGTCTAAACCCAGCACCCCAACACACTCGGGTTTGGGTTTTGGGTTTAAAGGGTTTAGTGCAAAATCTTAAGCATTAGCTCATAGGGAACCCTACAGTAGACCAGAATAGTGGGTTCCTGCACACGAAAAATGCCGACACGGAACCCCTCATGTCCAGAAGACTCTATATCAGAAAGTCCTAAGATTTACAAGAAAATACTACAGAGATCTGAATTCGGTACTTCTATACAGTATCTTCCTGCAGTCTCGTACTAGGAAGTACACCAAAACCCTGTTCTAGTTGTATTCAGGCCCCGTACTAAGTACACCCTAGAACCCGTAGGAAGCCCGCCCAAATCTCTAGAAAATCTGGTTCTGGAGGAGTTGCGGGCTCTCGTCGCCCTGCTCAGGCCTGTAAAGGTTTACTCAGCACTTGGAGGATCAGGGGACCTACATAGTATGTAACGTTGTCAGTACCCTATTTGGAGTCATCTTATTTACAACCCCAGTTGCGACGTCCCATGATCCCGCAAGCAAGGGACATTGGGTCTGCGGAGCTGGCTTACACAGAGCTTTAGCTAGGTAGGCCTTTGAGATAGTTTATAGTTTCTCTGATTGGGCTTTAAAGGATCTCATCTACGAAACATGTTCACCAAGAGGCTCCATAGTAGTTCCTTTTTGTGGTTTATTTTTAGGATCCTATAAGGTAATCCCAAAAAGGAACTACCATGGAGCCCATCGGCAGAGGCCAAGCTAGTTCAACTCGAGAGCTTGGGGCTTTCATTCGGATTTTCGACGCTTCGGGGCTTGTAGGTCCAGAGCACCTGGCAAATAGGTCTTTAGGGGGATGGGGCTTGATTTTCGGCTTCAGGGTTTAGGGTTTCGGGGGGAATCTATCACTAGTTTCGGGTTTAGGGTTTAGGGTTCCTGTGAGTATTTGAAGAATTCTATGAGTATTAGAGGTACTTGGAGCAGTAGGGTATCCGAATCAGAACCCTAAACTCGAAATCCTAGACCCACGCAGCTTCGAGGACAGCGGCACCGGTACGTTCCCTGGAGCTCATGGGCACCTCCCTTGCGGACCCCTGCGGTTTACGGCGCGAGGGGCTTTGGGTTTGGGGTTCAGGGTTCAGGGTTCAGGGTTTGGGGTTTAGGGTTTAGGGTCTAGGGTTTAGGGTTTAGGGTTTAGGGGTTTAGGGTTGAGCGGTTTAGGGTTTAGGGTATGTGCGGTTCGGGGGGGTGGTGGGCCATGGCTACAGCTTTCCCGAAGCCCTACTGTTCCAGCTGCGAAGGATTCGCTTTTGCTATAGACTGGGCTTTGGAGTACCATGCTTTAATACTTTTTTCTTAAAGGAACCCTTATGAAATAGAAGTTTATACTTTTTTCTTAAAGGAACCATTATGAAATAGAAGTTTATTCTTTTTTCTTAAAGGAACCATTATGAAATAGAAGTTTATACTTTTTTCGCCCCCCGGTGGAGCTGTCAGGACCTAGAGCAGGCCCTTATTTCTTTTTTAGGGTTCAGGTTCCCTCATAAGCCCCTTTAAACCAAAAAGGGCACCCTGTTCATTCCTAGGTTACTCTTAGGCCTAGAAAATATCATTCTTTAACCCCCGAACCTGGCTCTGATCCTTAGGGCGGGATAGGACTCTGATATGGCCCACTACTTGAAGGGGCAGGGGACTTAGCAAGTTGGTTATAAGTAGGGTTAATTATAATTAGGGTAACTCCATTTAGGGCACTTATAACTCTACTTACTAAGTCCCCTGCCCCTTCAAGTACTTGACCAGCTAAGATACTTGGGGGGACGATTCATCGTAGCCTGTTGCAAACTTGGCAAGGTGGCAAGTAACATATAGCTTTGTTCTTGCGGTAAGAGGACGCCCAGTCCATACAATCCCAAAGGTTAATCTTCAGTTCTCCTGGAAACTGGGCAAGCAAGAAATCCAACCAAAGCCCACACACCAAAGCCCGCAACTAAACAATTACACAACAGACGAGAAGCACATTGATTGATTTGGAAGCAAAGAGAAAATCTCAACTCAACGCCCCTTGTATATATGTCTGGAAACCCTAAACCCGAAACCCTAAACCCTAAAACCCTAAGCCCTCAACCCTAAAGCCTAAACCCTAAACCCTAAGCCTTAAACCCTAACCCCTAAACCCTAAACCAACCAACCTAAACCTTGATCCAAAGCCGCCAGGACAGTGGCGCCTCAATCCTCCTCGACGCTGTAAAGGCAAAGCTGCCTTTGGAGTTCTAAGTTTAGGGTCATAAGGGTCGTTTTGGTAAAGCTCTATAGGGGTTCCATTAAGGGTACCTCTAAGGGATCTATAGGGGCACTACCAGGGTATAGGGTTTATAGGGTTTAGGACTTATCAAGTAAGGCTATAAGTACCTTAGGTGGAGCGATAAGTAATTATACTGGGTATAGATTTGGGATAGTTTTGAAGTTCCTTTATCGCTTTATATAGAGCCCCATTTAGAACTAACTTTGGGGACTGTTGAAACCGACACCTAGTCTAGGTTCTATACAGCCGGAGGGCATTTTATGGGTTTAGTTGGCAATATAGACCCCTGATTGTTTACTTCCCTTTCTGTAACACACTTAGTACTTACTTGCATCTCTATCACATCGTTTTCAGAGGTCAGGGGGGAGTATCAAACAGGGACATAAACACGAGCTCCATTTAGACCCGAAGCCGCTAACCCCCTACGTATACCCCCAAACCCTACTTGAAGGGGCAGGGGACTTCGTAAGTTGGATATAAGTAGGGTTATAATTAGGCTAACTCCATTTAGGGCACTTATAACTCTACTTTTTTTCATTCGCAGCGGTAGTGTCATCTCCTGATGCACGCCTAGCATTGAATTCAGGTGAAACACAGAAACAGAAAAAGGCCGGGGGGAGATCAGGAGCTCGTATACAAGCCGCCAGAGTCGCAGATGAACCCGCAAGCGGTCAGCCACGGCCAGGGGTTTAGGGGTTTAGGGTTTAGGGCTGTAGCGATTTTACGGCAACTCAGTCGGATAGGTCCATTGCCGGCTGCAACGGCGAGCTCGGCACACGCAGTAGTAGCCAATTCAAGCCACACTGCGTATGCATGAGCCTGTCAAGGATCAAGCCCGGCGGGTCCTCCAGATGCCTACACAAGGTCTGTCCTGAAAGGACCATGGGAATACGCCCCGGAAGAAGCTCTGGTGATGTCAAGACGGAGTGACCTGAACTGACTGACTCCTATCGCATTGCTCAAGGCCTTCAAGACCTTCAAGAACTCTACTTATAACCTACTTACTAAGTCCAAGAACCTCCCCTTCAAGTACGCCCCTCACCCAAGGGTGTCAGGCAAGTTCAGGCCTAGAGCTTCAAGCTGAGGAAGCTTTGGATCGTTTCTGTTTTGCAGGCTACTACTAAGCACCGGGTGCAAGAGTTATCGTTTTCTTATCTGAGGTGTGTCCACCCTCCTTAAGCTAGCCATGTCCGTAGAGTTTGCCTTTGAAGAGGACACCACGGAGCGAAGGAACATGAACATCAACCCTACTTGGAGGATCATGGGGCTTTGTAACTAGATTTTTAGGTACTAAAGTCATAACTTATACTTACTTGTAACTTCAACCAAGGTACCTTTAATCTTACTTACTACGCCTATACCCTATGCGCGGATAGTACCCCTATAGATCCCTCAAAGGTACCCTTAATGGAACCCCCATAGAACGTTTGAAGAGGGACCCTTTTAACCCTCGCTACTCTCAACCCGCAACCCTAAGCCCCTAACTGACCGAGACAAGCCGTGCAGGAGAACGAGACTTTGACCGAGCTGGTGTTGAAGTCGCGGCTTGCCTCATGTTTGAGAGTTAGGTTTGGAGGTTAGGGCCTAGGTTTAGGACTTAGGGTTTAGGCTTGATTAGGGTCTGAGCATTTGGGACTTGAGGGTGCAGGCTGGGGTTTAGGGGGTAGGTGTTTATAGACTTTCAGAAGGGCTCTTCCAACGTGTCAGGGAAATTTGGGCTTTGCAGAGTTTTGTGAGGGTTTATGGCCCTGACCCCAAACCCCCAAAATTTCCTGATTGCACCCCCAAACCCCTAAACACCTAAACACCTAAGCCTTAACAAACCCTAAGCCCTAAACCCTAAACCCCCAAGCACCTAAGCCTTAAGCCCCTAAACCCTAAGTACATCTTAGTGAACGTGGTTTCGCGCTTGGGGTTTAGATCAGCAAGAGAGGACTCGGGGTGCTTTTTGTGCTTTTCTTTGGGCGCCCGGAATGAAAGCAAAACCTTTAACCTTTTTAGGGTAATACAACCCCACAGGTTAGTGTTTAGGGTTTAGGGTTTAAGGTAGTAGAATAGGTAGCCTTCAACCTTTTCGGGGTACTATAATTATAATAATAATCCCCTTATGATCCCAAAGGTTTTCCTTTAGTTCCCCCAGCTAGCATATTGAACAAGTAGGAAAACAGAGGCAAGTGCTGCCGAGCACCCTCCCGGACCAGTCGGCGAAGCTTCAGCACCTCTGCCAAAAAAACACAGACGGCGGTCGGAAGCGGAAGTGCCACCACACTAGGCTTCCTGAGTAGTGCCCTGTTGCCCTTGTTAGTTTAGGGTCCCGATAATAAAACTGAATAGCAGCAAAAAGGGTACCCTTATTCTAAAGGGGGTACTCAGGAACCTACCACTGCACGAGCGCAAGGTCCACAAACCCTAAACCGTCAGGCCGTCAAGCCTGTCAAAACGCTCCTCACACGCTGGAACCGCCAGCAAGGGGCGGCAAAGGCCAAGCCTTTTTTGCAGCCTGAGCTGACGGCCGTGGTGTTGTGTGGAGCCCGGCCTGCGTCCTCGCAGGACAAACAAAATCTTGGTTCGGCTGAATGCGATGCTCTTTCCGTTCGAGGCTTCCTATGCCAAGAGTCTGCTCCAGCAGCTGCTGCCTTCATGCTTTGAGGTTGACCACAAGACAGGGTTTCTAGGATGCTTGTCAGACATGACCCCTGGTTGCAAGCTTGCAGGATAGGTATAGGTTGCATCTTGAAGCCATAGTTTAATCCCCTACGGAACCTGGAGTCTTCAGGTTCCCATTTCCTTATGTGCCCTTGAGGAGGTAGCTGCTTTGGGCGGGTCCATAAAGCGAGGGCAGGGATTGAGCTTAAGAGTGTAAGCAGTCATGGTGCAGCTGTTCGGGTTTTGGGGTTTACCTGGCGATCCAGCCGGTTGTCAAGACCCTGCCCTACACTGCTAAAACCTGAAAACCTTGCCGATGTGGGGCCAATACGTTAAGGATCCCACTATGCAAATCGTGGGGTTGTGAGGTGCCCAAAAGCAATCAACAAGTCGTATGGGAGACCGAACCCACCATTTGGTACTTGGGCCTTCCAGCATGTAAATTCTCCATGCAGGCTTATAGATGATAGAAAGACCCCACACCTAAGCCTCTAAACCCTAAACCCTAAATCTCACTTTGCGCCCAGTGCCGACATGGGCAAGAGGGGTGCCATCGCTCTCTCGGATGCTCTGATGTGCAACACGAGCCCCGTCTGCATACCGAGCTTTTGGGTTTCTGTACGAGGCCATTGTCAGTCTTTTTCTGTTCGGGCTTTGGTTTCTTGTTTAGGGATCTCCGAAATTTCCCTATGTTATAGTACCCTTATAGATCCCTTATAGTAGCCCTTGTAGACCCCTTCAAGACCCTATTCTAATTATTAAGGCTCTGCTTACCTTCTATGGAGAATGGACGTCTTACCGTGGTTCTGAACTGGCTCAATCGGGCTTTATTAAGTTGCGGCACAGGCTTCTTACCCCTAGACTCTATTGTAGGTCCTTTTTGGGACTCTGGGGCTCTCTGAGGCTGAGGACCAGGAGGGATACCTGTAACCTTTTGGGGCTTCTATAACCCTAAACCACCATAAACCCTAAACCCTAAACCCTACACCACTATAAACCCTAAGCCCTAAACCCTAAACCACTATAAACCCTAAACCCTAAACACTAAGCCAACCATTTGGGGCTTCTATCTAGTATCTAGACCCCCAACTGCCCTGAAATACACCTCAAACACCCGCTCTTCAGGGTCACAAGGGCTTCATTAAAGGGCCCAAAAGGGCTCCTGGAGGGGGATGGAGCTTGAGGGATATTGGGTTTAGGGGTTTAGGGTTTAGGGGTTTAGGGGTTTAGGGTTTAGGGGTTTAGGGGTTTAGGGTTTAGGGTTTAGGGATATTGGGATGAGGGTGTTGTGCATAGGATTTACCCAGAGGCTCCATCGTGGTTCCTTTTTGTCTTAGTAGCTGAGTAGGTAACCTTTGGCCCTAAACCCTAAACCCTAATCCTACCCTAATTCAAAAGGTTAACCTTTTTTGGGCTAGGATACTCATCCCCTAAGTTGTGGTTTGTATATCAACTTTTGTTGGGCGAGGGTACTCGGCCCCTAAGTCTATAAGTTGTCTCTTGATCTGCGGTTTGGGGGTTTTGGGGCTTAGGGCTTTGGGTTTTGGGGCTTCGGCTTTAGGGGTTTAGGGTTTAGGGGTTTAGGGGTTTAGGGTTTAGGGTTTAGGCTTATCGTAGCCTCGAGAGGCTCTTTGCCGTAGAGCTCTTCGATCCGAAGCATAACTTATCAAACATTTCCGGATCGGTGGGGGTGGGACTGGAACTTTTTTGCCTTAGATCCCCAATACCTAACCTTTAAACTTGTTGGGTTCTTATAGTTTAGTAGGAATCGGAAAGTTTAACCTTTAATTTCTGTGGCTTATTGGGGTAGTAAGTTGCCTGGTGTTTTTGCCTTGGTGTCCCAGTGGGCCCTTTTTCCCTTTTTGTGGTCCTAGGTTCCCTATGGAACTATACACTACCAAAGCGAGAACTCTTTGTTCTCTTAGGTTACTGGAGATCCTCGATTGATTGTTTCGTGATTCCCGCAGTGTGGTTTTCTCCAGTTGTTGGTTCCGTACACCAGATGATTCTCGCAACCCACACCCTACAAGAGCATAAAACCCGAAGCACCCGAAGCTGAAACTCCTGAACACCAACTTAGTAGCTGAGTGGATACACTTTACACTTTTTTGGGTAATATTACCCATTATGAAACCAAAAGTGTACACTTTTGTGGGGCTTATGAACTCAGCAACTAAGCCAAATCTCGTCAACCCCTCCTTGCGACCCCTCAAACCTTCTGAATTCCTCAACCCTCGCGCGGAAACCCTCATCTGCGACCCCTGTGTTGTCTAGCACCATAAACCCTAAACCCTAAGCCCTAAACCCTAACTCTAGGCCCGTCTTGTGCCAAGACTTCAGCAATGCCGAGCCTAACCACCTAACCCTCGGCCATTTGTTTCGTGGTAGCAAGGACGCTGCAGCGGCTGGACATAAACTCCAACGAGGTTGGTGAGCGAGGCGCATTTTTACTGGCAAATTGGGGGCAAAGGAACTCTGCATCTCTGTGAGATTTAGGGTTCAGGGTTTTGGGTTTAGTTTTAGTGTTTTCAGGTCAGGGTTAAGGTTTCAGGCTCCCCTTATAAGTAGTAGAGGAATCCGTTAGCCTTTTTGGGGTACCATGATCCCGATATGGGAGTTTCCGAAAATTAGGGGTATCTTATTTTGGGGTCCTTATAATAAGGATCCTACTATTTAGGGTAGTACATTAGGGTCCCCTATTTTCGGAATCTCCCATATAATCCCAAAGGTTAACGTTTGGTCCGCCAAGATACCGTACTGGACAAGTAAGCCTTTGCTTTAGTTGATGCAGGTGCGGAGGCTTTGGCCGACGCTTTGTGCCAGACACAGTCGCTCACGTACCTGGACATTGGCAACAATCGGCCACTCGACGGGAAACCTAAAACCCCCAAAACCCCTGAACCCCCAACCCTAAACCCAAATTGCCTAGGGTTTTAGGGTTTTGAAGGGTTTGCAGGCACTTTCAAGTTAACATAAGGCTAAGGGCGTTGCGTCCTTTTGCGGCTGTTGAGCTTAGGGTTTGGGATTTTGCTTCTTGGGAAGTCTTACAGTCTTTCTTCGGGACGGTTTCGATTAGGGCTTGGGGTTGTAGGGTCTACCTTAACCCGGAAGAACCTAGCTCTTTTGGGACTTATATAAGGAAACTATAATAAGGAACCCTAAAAAGGTAGGTTATTCAGGGTTAAGGTAGGGTGCGGGGTCATTTGACGGCTTCGGTTTTCGGATGTGGGGTGTTGGGGCGTGAATCTAAGATTCGAGGTTCAGGGATTCAGGGTAACGAATCATAATCCCTAAGCCCTAAACCCTAAGCCTTAAACCGATGTAACACAATATATCTATATTTGTGTTGAGACTTATAGATACATATAGATATATACATAGGGTGCACGTCTAGCGCTGAAACCCTAAACCTTGAACCTCGTAGATGCAAACATGCCATTCGGATTCCAAATCGAACATATTCGGACACCGATTGAGGGTGGCTAGTAACAGCAATAATATGAACACAATAACAAACATAAATACTGCTGATCGTAGCAATAATGTGAAAGCAACAACAAACGCAATACGGCTCATTCTTATATTAAGAATGATACTAATAGTACGAAGAGTTCTGATATTACTATATAGGTAATTAATACTAATTTTTCTAGTAATACGAATAGTAATACTACTTATAAATTGATACGAATTCTGGATGGAGCTAGCCTTGGTGTGACCTGGCCATCGTTGAGGTGCCAGGGCAAGCTTTCACAACTTTTCCTGAACGCGACCGCCCTATTGCAAGCATGCCATGCTTCGACACATGCATGCAAATGCGTACACTAGCAAACGCAACGGCCAGCTTAAGCATTTGGCTCAAAGGAGGGAGGTCCTTGGCCTTGGGAGGAGGTCTTAGGGCTCGCATCATGCGGACAAGTACCCAATGCCGGCGTGACCGAGCCTCAAGCAGGGTCGAGTACCTCGAGGCCTTGCGCCTTCGGCCGTTGCATGCTGAACCGCTCACGCCTCCTCCGTTCCATGTGTGCTCCGACTGGGGCCGATCAAGATCGGCGTACAGCAACCTGGGATCCATTCTCTTGAAATATATCATATTAATACATCATTGTATAAGCCTTAAAATGCCTAGAAGCCTATGTATACACTATATAGCTACATAGAGCCGTAGGGTTTGGACGGCAACAGCCACAAGTGACTGCGATATACAAGGAGGGACCCTTAATCTAGCTGCTGTGGGCCCTCCTTGTGCCCTGCGAACCCCTAAACCCTACCTTAACCCTGAAGAACCTACCTTTTTAAGGACTTATATAAGGAAATCATAATAGGGAACCCTAAAAAGGTAGGTTTTTCAGGGTTAAGGTAAACCCTCAACCCTAAACCCCTAAACCCCTAAACCCTAAACTCTAAACCCTAAACCCTAGACCCTAAACACAAGTGACTGCGGGATGAAAGGGTGGCTTTTCTAAGAGACCCCAAAAGCACATAAGCATAAGCATTTTATGGGGATATCCCTACCTTATTGGGCTTTATTATAAGGGGGGTTATATGGGATATCCCTATCCTAATTTTTGCTTATTTTTTTTTGGGCCCTAGTTTTCGAGATTCCGATCCAACGGAGAGCTGGAAGAGTCGGGCTGGTCGGTATAGCCACCAGAGCTGCTTGAGAGTTTAGTATTAGGGTTCGGAGTTCAGGGTTTAGAGTTTAGGGCTTAAAGTTTAGGGTTTCGAGCTTCGGGTTTAGAGCTTAGGGTTTAAGGTTTGGGGCTTAGGGTTTAGATTTTTGGGGTTTTAATGGTGTTTTCCATGACGTGACTTTGGTGCTCTCTGTGCAGATGCCCTCCAAACCCTCAACCCTAAACCCTAAACCCTGATAACCCTAATAACCCTAATAACCCTAAACCCTAATAACCCTAAACCCTAAATCCTAAGCCCTCAGCGAGCCTTTCGCATGCCAGTCTCCGAGGCGAGAGCAAACTGCCAACCCCTCAAGGCTCCGGCACTATAGTATATGCTGAGGCCTTCTAGGGGTTCCTATAGAGTTTAGGGTTTAGGGTTTAGGGTTCCGCCACTATAGTATATATACTGAGGCCTTCTAGGGGTTCCTATAGAGGTACTTTGAGGCTTAAGTACATCTGCTATATAGTTACATGGAGCTCCAGGGAGCTTAAACCCGAGGTCCTGAACCCTATCAGGCGGTTTATAAAGCCCTAAATCCTCTCCGCAGCTTTAGGATTGGTGCCAGTGGGGGAATGTCCCTTGCCGACGGGCTGAGGAGGCGCCCCTCCTTTAATGTTAAAACGCAAATACGGTTTTGGGGTGACTAATTCCATAACCGTATATGTATATGTATGTAGGCATGTATGTATGCATGTATGCATGTATGTATATATAGATATACTTGCATAAGGATATATACATATATATTTATATATATATACATATGTATATGTGTGTATATATATACATATGGAGCCTCTTGGATCTTATTCGCTAACTCTTAATCAATGGGAGAGCTGCAAACTCGCTTGTTAGACCTTCGCGGTTCTCCTATATTTTCTATATCTAAAGTTTGGACTGTACTTGAGTGTAGCTATTGAAGGAGAGTGCCCTTGCGAGGTTTTAGAGTAGACAAGATTCCCGGCCCACTTTTCGCTTGTAACCTGTGCTGGAGCTCAATTGCAGGGTTTTTCATTCTGAGTTTCATGAGGGCTCCACTATGCCGCGTAAGAGGGTTTTCAGCTCAAGGGTTTACGTGTTTGGTTTTTGTAGTAGGCCTCAGGTACAGGGTTTTAGATTTTGGGGCTCATGTAGACTTCTGTGTGTCGGTGTTTTCGGCGGTTCCGGGGGAGCTTTCTAGGCTACAGGTAGGAGGCGCTATGCACTCACGTTTAGGGTTTAGGGTTTAGAAGTTTGGGTTTAGGGTTCATGTTTTTCGAGCGTAATTGGCGTACCGCTGCAAAAGGATGGGTTTAGTCCTCCGAGTTTCCTTAAACTTATCGGTATACTTCCCGTGTCGAGGCCAGCCTGGTTTGGTTGGTCTCGGTATTCCGAAACACCTATAGTCTCCATTGTATTTCCTTTTTCGGTTAACCAAAAACTATATTATAGTATCTTAACCATAAAATTGGCTAACCAAAAAACGAACTACAATGGAGACTATAGGCAAGATACCTTCCTCAATGCGTGGGCCATTGTACTTAGACTTAGACCATTAACCTTAACTTCTGAGTCCCCACCCCTTATCAGTCTTAAGCCGTGACGCCAAGGGGCGTGCAGGGTTGCTGAGCTCCAGATTCCTTCAGGGAGACACATTCAAATTTTAAACCCCAAAACAGCAAAAAAATGTATCAAAAAATGAAAAAGCCCTGAAACGGACACTAATGTAGAGGTCTACCCATATTTAGCATACTGTGCATTGACGTACGGTCTTTGCAAGCGCTCCTGATGTGAAGCCTGCAGCTGCAGGGCTGGGACCCGAAAAGGGACCCTAACCCGGAGACTCCATGCCACGCTTTAGGGTTTAGGGGTTTAGGGTTTAGGGCTGGCATTGCGGTATAGGCCCAACAGACCATCCCTATCATGGTCTTAGGGACCTAATTCCAGAATCATAGTATATATGTCAGGACCCTCAAAGGGCCCTTCAATGGAGCCCTTATGGCCATTTATAGTGGGATATTTGAAGGTAGTTGGGGAGTCTTCCTAAAAATGGCGAACTGCTACGACGGCAAGGGTTTGAGTACAAATTTTGGGGTTTCCTTGCCAGTGTTAGGCAGACCCCTTAAAGGACCCTTCTTAGCCCTACTTCCGGCATCCTCTGGCTCTCTTAGAACTTAGAAGGGACCCTACTCCCTAAACCCTTAAATTAAAGGGGACCCTTCTTAGCCCTACTTCTGGCTCTCTCAGAAGGGACCTTATTGAGAGGGTCTTCTTGGAGTTATTTTCAAGGGTCCCCCGAGTCCTACCTCTTAGGGTTATGGTTTTGTGGTATGGGTTTAGGGTTTAGGGTTTAGGGGGAGCACGTAGAAGCCCCTTTCGCGAGCCGCTTCAACAGCTTCGGCAGGAACAAGAGTCGCGCCATCCAGCAGCTGGCAGTAGGGCTGCTCGGACCCACACATCCAAAATAGGGCTTAAGGTCTAGGGGTTTATTACAGTGACGGCGTTGGATAAGAAACTCCTGTATCCGAGGCAGGCTACCCTGGATTTCTTATTTAAATAGCGCTCTGTTCAGGGTCATATGTGATACCCGCCAGGTTTAGGGTACCCTGGATTTCTTATTGGAGACGTATCGTGCGCCTCTGACACCGTCCAGGGCTCAACGTGGACGAAGAGCCCGGGGCGGTAATAAACCGCCTATCAGAGGATGGCGATGTTCAGATCATTGATCCTCCACCGCCTCCGCCTCCCCTTTCGGCCATTGTGGTGCGCCACCAAACACTGCACAACTTCGGGCGAGTTTCGAAACTCTCGCCGATTTGCTGCACAACCCTCCTGGGCTCATAACAACCAGGAAATGAGAAATCCAGCCCCTGGATTTCTTATTTACGTGGTTTTTGGCCGGATCAAAAACCCAGGAAACAAGAAACCCAGGGGCTGGATTTCTTATTTCCTGGGTTTGGGCGGGACGAAAAAAAACAGGAAATAAGAAATCCAGCCCCTGGATTTCTTGTTTCCTGGGTTTTGGGCCCGCCAAAAACCAACGAAATAAGAAATCCAGCCCCTGGATTTCTTATTTCCTCTTTTTTTGGTCGAAATCCATATCAAATCTTCAACCCTCCACCCATTGCCTTCGGTCGAATTCCGAAACACTCGCCGATTTGCTGCAGGAATCCTAAGCCCGTCAAAGCCGGATGTCAAATCTTCTCCTTTGCTGCTTGCCTTCGGGCGAATTCCGAAACACTCGCCGATTTGCTGCAGGAATCCTAAGCCCGTCAAAGCCGGATGTCAAATCTTCTCCTTTGCTGCTTGCCTTCGGGCGAATTCCGAAACTTTTCGCCGATTTGCTGCAGGAATCCTAAACCCGACCGGATATCAAATCTTCATCTTTGCTGCTTGCCTTCGGGCGAATTCCGAGTTTCTGGTCTTGGGGCAGCATTTAAGAAATTGGATAAGAAATTGGGTTTCAGGGGTACGGGACCCTTAGTGTCTTATTTCTTGTTGCTTGGTTGTGGCAGATTTTAGCACATGTTCGCCCAAATCCAGGGGCTGGGTTTCTTATTCAATGTTTTCTTATTCAGTGCTGGCGCTGCACCTAGACCCAACTACCTTCTAACATACCCCAAATACCCACTATTAAGGGCCATAAAAGCTCCATTAAAAGGCCCTTGGGGGGTCCTGGCAAGGTTTCGGGGTGGCACTTCTGATATTCCGAAGTTAGGATCCGCCGCCTCCCGTAGCCCAGGAACAACAACCTCGGGGAGGACGGGACCGCAGCGATATCAGGCGGGCTATGAGACCTTCTGAAGCAGCAAAATATGTCGAACTCCCTAAGAGGTTGTTCTTGGGTTTAGGGTGTAGGCTTCACATGGTTTTGCGAGTGTTACGAGGCCCATAAGCTTCAGGAAGTATATACTTGCTGGAGCGGAATTTTAGCCAGTCGAGTTACACGCACCCTGAAGTATAACCTTACGCACCCCTTATGTACTGAGCTCCCAAATCCTTCAATCACCCTCAGGCTCCATGTGCCCATACATCGGGAGGACCAAAGTTTTGACCTACTGGACCTTTCTTGTCTTAAGACCGTTTTGCGGAGTAGCGGACTACCGAAAAGTGCGATTTACGTGGCCTGGCCAGCGGAGTATTTTATACGCCGTTTTAAAATTCGATTACTTTAATGTTCCGGAGAAGTAGCCGGTTGTCCCTGTTTGTTAGGATTCGGGGGCCGGCCTGTGTTTGACGAAACGAGGAGTATGTCAAACTCTCGTCCTACTGCAGTATAGTATATACATCGGCCTTAAAGTACTTGGAAAGGGACCCCTGTAAGGGGTAAGTATATACTATATGGGCGCATGGAGCCTCGGGTCAGGGCTTCAGGTGCTCGTGTTCCAGCGCTTAGAAACGCATTAAATAATGATACACACCGAACCGTGGTTTAGGATATAGGGTTTTTGGGGGGACGGTCAGTTTTGACGCCCACCATGAGCTGGGCATTGAAATTTGGAGTACCATACTTTAATACTTTTTCTTAATTTAATGGAACCATTATGAAGTACAAGTTTATATTTTTTTCTCCCTGGTTACTTAAACGCCCAGTGAGCAGTTCACAACCGAAGTTAGGCTTGAAGGAAACCCTGGGTTCGGGTGTTGTCCGGTCTTCCTCATGGGGTGTTGGCCAGTACCCTGCTATCCTAAACCCTAAACCCCTAAACCCGAAATCCTAAACCCTAAACCCCTAAACCCTAAAAATGTAAACACCGTTAAGACCTTGCAGAACCCTCCATAAACCCTGACGCTAAACCTTTCCAGCCC
The DNA here is from genome assembly GCA_003297005.1 of Symbiodinium sp. clade A Y106. Lineage (NCBI taxonomy): Eukaryota > Dinophyceae > Suessiales > Symbiodiniaceae > Symbiodinium > Symbiodinium sp. clade A. The sequence goes on from BGNK01001547.1 coordinate 117,070, forward strand.
TGCAAGTTGCAGAGGCATACTCAAGAAGAGCCACTGCCTAACGCTGCTCTCCCTGGGCCTGAACAACATGGGCGACAGAGGTGAGGGTTTCGAGGGTTTTGGGTCAAGGCTTGGGGGGTGTGTAGAGTTTTGAGGTTTGGAGTTTACGGTGTTTTAGGTTTGGGGCTTAGGACATTGCTACTGGTTTCGCGAAGGGAAGGATTTGTGTTGGTTCCACACGGCCTCCTTGATGATATATGCCACAAAGCGGCCGCATTTCCAACCAAACACAAAGGTCGGACTAGGCAGTACTGCATATTTTCGGGATCCTCATTATGACTTTGCGATACTTGGCGTTCTTCTGGTGGGCTCTTAGGACTTTAACTTTTTGGGTTTCTAGATGAACTAACTATAAAAAGGAGGCGAAAAGTTTACCGTTTAGGAGGGGTTCAGAAGTCAGCCAAGTATAGTAACCCCCCAAAACCCCGTTAGTGCCTGTTAAGGCAACCCTAAACCCTAAACCAGCGAACACCAAACTAGTTCCGGATTTCGGAGTTTGGGCTCCTCAGTGCCTCAAGTAGGTGGTTGTCAAAATTAGGGTCCCTTTTAGGGTCCCCTAAATATTAGGTGCCGTATTATAATAGGGGCCCAAAAAGGGACCATAATTTTGATAACCACCCAAGTAGGTGAGTACCCTAAACCCTTAACCCCCTGCTGCTTTGCCAGCATTTAGGATCTGCAAAAGTAGGATTCAGCGTCTGGCCCGGGAGGATCCAAAAAGTAGATCCTTTAAGGGGGTTCCTATAAAGTACCCTTTAGTAGCTAGGGTCCCAAATTCGGGGATCTACCTTTTTAGATCCTCCCGGGTCTGGGTATAGAAGGAAGGGCGTCTATAGCAGGAACTGCTATTGTGGTTTGGGCAGGTATCCCCCAAATAGAGTTACTTAAGACCTGTTGGTGCCCTAAACCCCAAGCCCTACAAAGCCTAAGTCCAAGCAGGGCTTCTGAGGACCTCAAGCCTGAAACTTAAAGCCCAAGCCCTACCTGGATACATTTGGAGGGGTTTTAGGTAAACCACACACCACAAAACCGAACCCTAAACCCTGATACCTATAAGACTTATACCCCAAACCCCAACACGAACTTTAACCCCTAAGACATAATTAAACCCCAAACCCCAAAACGGAACCCTAAGCCCCTAAACCCTAAACCGCCTGACCCAAAAACCCTGAACCCTAATGCATAAAACCACACTGGGAGGCTGACCAATATACGGGCCTCATAATTAGAGTAATTTTTCGGGGTATATTATACTCTACTTATAATGAGAAACCCCCAACATGGTATTGGCAATTATTGAAGGCCCCGACAGGGCTGGCTTGAATCATGCGTGTTACCAGAGCAGGGCCTAAACTCCTAAATTCTCTGTGAACCCATGAGATTACATGAGAACTCTGTGCTTGAAGGAGCCGAGTCGATCGCGCAGGCATGGAGAGCGCTACAGGGGGTACGGATTAGGGATCTAGGGGGGTAGGGATTTGGGGGTTTAAGGGTTTAGGGATTGAGGTTTAGGGTGGGATGTTGCGAAGTGTACGATTCGGAGGGTCTGTGTTTGGTTCTTCCCTGGTCGCGAAGTCTTGGACGGAAGCCTTTCGAGTATGACGTGTCAGTGTGGAGGAGCAAACTGCAGCTGCAGGAGCATTTCACTGGATAGCCCTTCCAACTCCCCCTAAACACTAAACCCTAAACCCCTAAACCCCTAAACCCCTAAACCCTAAACCCTAAACCCCTAAACCCCTAAGCCCCTAAACCCTAAAACCCTAAACCCTAAACCCCAAACCCCTAAACCCCTAAACCCTAAACCCTAAACCCTAAACCCCTAAACCCCTAATCCCTAAACCCTTTTCTAAACTCGAACTGGAAGCCTGAGAGCTCAAATCCGGGCTAAGATCAGGCTCATTCCTCATCATTCGGTTCAACCCGCTACATTCCCTGGGGCTCCAAATAGCCCAAAGTAGGTACTATTTATAGACTTTCGACCCCAAAGTAGGTACTATTTGTATACTTGGAGCCCTAGGGATTAGAAGCCAAACCCTTTGTGCTAAACTTTCAACAGACCCATGGGCTCCATAGTAGTTCCTTTTTGGGATTACCTTATAGGATCCTATATATGAACCCCCAAAAGGAACTACTTTAGAGCCTCTAGGGAAACATTGGCCTGGGCTTTAGAGTACCATACTTTAATACTTTTTTTCTTAATGGAACCATTATGAAATAAAAGTTTATACTTTTTTCTCCCTGGTTACTTAAAAGCCCTGTATATTATAGAACCCTACTATAGATCCCTTATAGGCTCCTTTTCCCAGGAACTACTTTGGAGCCTCTAGGGAAACATTGGCTGTGGTGCTTTTTCAGTAATGGATAGGCTTGCGGCCTCTAAGGGCCTTCTTACTCCGAGTAGATCACTTTCGGTTTTACACCTTAAAACCCTAAACTCTAATAGTTGGAGTAGGTCTCCCTTGAATGCATATACATAAATCATATATATATATGTATATATTCTAGTTTGTTCGTTTTTGTTCATGTCGGGTCTGAGGCCAAGGATGCGGGCGGGGATTTTGGCTTCTGGCTTGGTCTGTGCATGAGCCCAGAGGAGTCTCTCGTCTTGGGTTTAGGGTTTAGGGTTCAGGGATCTTCCCGAGATCGCGGCGTTGCAGATTTGCGATCTTAGGATTGCTCCTGTTCCCTAAACCCTAAACCCTAAAGCAAGCCTTGGGGCAGAATGCTGTCGGAGACGACGCGTTTTCTTCGTACTTGGATGAAATGCCCGAGAATTCGGCTTGGGCTCTTGCACTCTTCGTTTAGGGGTTTAGGATTTAGGGTTGCGCTACATTTCGACAGACGGCGAGGACTGGAATGGAGTCCCGTTCAAAGCGAGGACGGGCACGAACAGAACCAGACAAACGGGGGCATGACATGGCACCGTTGACTCGCAAGGTCCCACGGCCAATGGTGGCGACACAGCGGCCACTGGTAGAAAGGGTTTAGGGTTTAGAAGTATGGCTTCTCCCTGGCAAGTGCAAATTCAGGACGGTGTTGGCTTCGATGTGTACACACCGCCGAGTCTCAGCAGCGGTAAAACCAACACACACACACATGCAAACAAATGAGCCGCAGACAGACAGACAGGCAGGCAGGCAGGCAGGCAGACAGACAGACAAACCCCCACACACTCACACGCACTAACACTCAAGGGTTCCTTGAAAGGGCTTTGATTGAAAGCTTTCATGGGGCTTTACTTTGTTGGAGGCCTTCTTCATGTAGATCCCTGATTACCAAACCCCCTTCTGTTATCCCTATCCTTAGGGTTTCTCCTAGTATCCCGATGAGGGTTAATTCAGGGTTAGTAAGCAGCAGTCTACATTACTATCATTATTGGCTACAAAATGTACGACTTGAGTACTTGCAGGCTCTAGGCTATGATCCTCACGTCCATCGACTTACTCATCAAAACGTCTAGAACCCTTATCCTGAACTTTCTGTCCCTGCACGCTGAATCTGCGACTCCTATCCCTACAAAGGGTTTCTGTGGGCCTAAATAATGTTGTTCCTCTCAGGGTGCCTTATAAGATTTATAGTATACCCCGAAACCCAGGCCTATATAATTATTAAGACTTCGATATCATCCTCAAGTACCCTAAGCCCTGCCCTACACCGTCCTACACCCCTATAGTACGCCTATAGTTCCCTTAATGGCACCCGTATTCTTGCTAAGTCCCATGATCCTCTAAGCAGCTATGACCTCTTTCGGAAGCCTCTACAGTACAACTGTAGTTCCCGTAAAAGGGCTTTTGTAGCCTTTCTTACTTCACCTATGACCTGCTTCTAGGACCTTGAGTAGGCCCTTATTCCCTTTTTTAGGGTTCAGGTTCCCTTATAAGCCCCTTTAAACCAAAAAGGGCACCCTTTTTATTCCTGGGTACTCTTGGGTCTAGTTTAAACTTTTTGGGTTCTTATAGTTTAGTAGGAATCGGAAAGTTTAACCGTTTATTTCTGTGGCTTATTGGCATAGTAAGCGTTGAAAGCGCCTGAGTCTTTGACGAGGCCTTGGGCGTGAATCGTTCTTTGACGCGCCTGGATTTGAGCAACAACCAGATCAAGTCTCGAGGTCGGCTGGTTTCGGGGGGGTGGCGGGGTTTGGGTTTAGGGGTTAGGGGTTAGGGTTGAGGGCTTGGGGCTTAGGGTTAGGGTTTAGGGTTTAGGGGGGAGGGCCAACCCTGGTTGGCGCAATCCACCCTTGCAAAACCCTGACCGGTTCAACAGGAGGTGGTCGGTGGGTTAACGTAGAGCTGTAGCTGTTAGGCTTCTGTTGCATCTGAGAAATGAAAACTCTCATAAACCCCTCAACTTTAGCCGTTTAACACTCTCATATCTTCTTTTGCTTGAAGAGCTATGTTCCGGAGTAGTACCTTTTTGCCGTTTTTGTTTTCGTGGCCCCCTATCACAACCGAAGTTTAGGACAAAGGATACTCTGGTACGCCGTGGCTTTAAGTGACAATCCACAGCACTGCGCGGAAAACTGATGGCTCAACACTGCTAGATACGACTGCCACAAATGGGCGCCGCCACTGCGTACCATACTGTACCATAAAGGGGCTACTCATAAACCCAAACCCTAAACCCTACCCCATGGCTCAAAATGGCCCAGAAGGCTTATATAGTATGGCCTTTTTTGCCTAAAGGCCATAAAATATGAGTTTTTAAACTAAACCCTAAACCCTAGAATCCCTAGAGTCCCTAAGCCCTAAACCCTAGAGCCCCTAGAATCCCTAAACCCTAAACCCTAGAGCCCCTAGAATCCCTAAACCCTAAACCCAAGAGCCCCTAGAATCCCTAAACCCTAAACCCTAGAGTCCCTAGAGCCCGCAGAGTCCCTAGAGTCCCTAAACCCTAAACCCTAGAGCCCCTGGAGAGGATGCAGGGCTTACGGTTTAGCGTTGAGTTTGCTCGCGACAAAGCCGGACTTGCCGCAGACCTACATCTTCGGCAACAAGCACATGACAGGATGCGGTGAAGAGTCCCGCTTCTGGGCAGAGCATGCAAAGCCGAAAAACCCAAACCCTAGCTCTCTATAGTATAGAGATCTAGAGTTTGGGGCATGACGAGCGTCTTTCTGCCGAGGCTATCTCTTGTCCGCGGACTTCGCAGACGCGGCACTGATGAGGCTCTTCGACACGTTAGACCTCAAGGTGAAGGGAATCAGCACCAAGGAGTTTATGGCTGAGTATTGTCAGTGTTCCGATGCACCGGGCGCAGATGTGGGAAAAAAACACCAGGCAGAAATTTTCCAAGGTAATCCCCTGGTGTCCGGCATTCACCCAGCGTTCTGGAGTTGCTAAAGACTGAGCGCGTCCGCCAGAAGATGCGCCTCGGTCCTTCGAGCTTGTCGGTCCGAAGGTCTTCCTATCAAAAATGAAGAAAGTTAAGGGGTCCTTTAAAGGGTGTCGGGGTTCCTTTAAAGGGGTTCCTTTAAAGGCTTAAAGGGGTTCCTTTAAGGGGTTCCTTTTGGGGTGCCTTTGAGGGTTCCTTTAAATGGTTCCTTTAAATGGTTCCTTTAAGGGGTTCCTTTTTGGGGTTCCTTTGAGTTCAGGTATTCATATAGCATATAACTTGGTCTCAATGCAGTTCCTATTTAGGTACTTTAGGACCCAAGCATATACTACATGGGCGCATGGACCCTTCGAGAAAATAGAGAAAAGGGTACCCTGACTATGAAGAGGCTCCAAAGCCAAGTCTTGGATCCTAGACCCCAAACCTAAACACCCCAAACCCCTGATTCCTAAATCCGAAGTGCATGAATCCTACCTAAACCTTAAACCCCAACAAGGCCCTAACATCGCAAACCCTAAACCCCAGAGCCTTAAACCTGAGCCCTAGACCCCAAAGTCCTAATCTCTGGCTCGAAGCCCTACAGCCTTGTATACATCATTCTCCTAGTTAGGCCTTTGGGATATTTTGCATGTTCTCTCATTGGGCTTAACGAGGTTTTTATTTGCTACTGTCTTTCAGAGGCTTTAGAGGGCCAACCCATTCTTCTGCTCAACCCTCAACCCTCAACTAACCCGATTGCCAGCAGATCGCATCGCAGGAGCTTTGGCTTTGGCGGAGGCCGGGGCAAGGGTTGCTTTAAAGGTCCCCTACCTTAAGACTCCCAGTATACAAATAGTACCTACAGTGGGGAACCCGGTGCTCTGCAGGCGCTCCGCAGCAATCCCGTGATCCAGCACTTGGTTCTTGAGCTGAACCCTTTGGGCCATCAAGGCCAGTCACTGGTGTTAAGCGTCGGTTAATTATGTGGCTTCTTTGGATATCCATTTCGTTCTAAGGCTCCATAGTAGTTCCTTTTGGGGATTACCTTATAGGATTCTACATGTGAACCCCAAAACGGAACTACCTTGGAGCCTTAGGGCAAGCAGCGTTTGTTTAGCTTCTTTTCGGTGTGAGTTGCGTTTTTTGGTTTCAGCTGCGTGGTCATTAGTTGAAGTTTTCCTTTTTCAGGCTGGGGGTGCAGGTTTTAATTACTTAAGACTTAGAGGCTCCATGATAGTTCCTTTTTGTGGATGGATGGTGATCGGGTGCGAGGCTTCTTCTTCGGATTTATGGTCTTCGTCTTCGGAAGGCTGCGATGCTGTGGTGGTTTGCCAAGTTCTTTTTTTCTGACAGAATAAATCTTACAGATGCTAGTCGGGACCCGTAATATGGTTTAAGACATTATGGCGTATCTTAAGTAGGGACCCGTAATATGATTTAAGACATTATGGCTTAATTAAAGGATATTGGAAGGTCCGGGTGTTTTTGTTCAGGTTCCGGAGTGGGGTTTCGGATTCGAGCTCGAAGTAGGACCCACGAAAATTGAAAGAAAAGTGGTTATTTTGTATAGTTATAAGTATCCTAAAAGGGACCCTAATTGGGGTTATGATACTTATAAGTTATAAGTATCATAACCCCAATGCCAATTAGGGTCCATTTTAGGGTACGTATAACGCTATACACAGCATCCATCAACCTTCACGGTCAAGCCATAAAATTTAGCCCCTGGACAGCACCCTGTAAAAAATCATTACGACAGCCTGATGAAATTCAAAAACATTCAAAGAAGCCCTCCTTACCTTACACTACCATAGCCTACTGTTTTGTAGGCCCTTATAGAAGTTGCAGGGACCCTACGAAAGTCGGTTTTGGTAGGCAGGCTAAGGAATTCAATTAACTGATGATCCTGGGGCCCCTAAACCCTGAACCCTGAACCCTAAACCCTAAACCCTAAACCCTAAACCCTTTCCCTGAACCGAGAGACCCCTGGACCCTAAACTGCGGTTTGGGGCTTGGAGCGTCCAAGGTTGGAAGTATGGGCCCCTAATATGGACCCTTAGGCCTTTTTGAGGGGGTTCTAGGGACCCTTAAGAGTCTATATAGGGTATATATATATATATAGTAGGTATATAAGGATCCCAAGGTTAAGGGCCCGTACTAGGGGCCCATGGTTTCAAAGGTTGATTGGAGCGAATTTACCTTAGTAGCTGAGTAGGTAACCTTGAACCTTTGGGGGCTTATATAATCCTATCATATTTGAAGGGGTTAACCTTTTTTGGGCTATAGGTCCTATCCGAAACCCTAAACCCTAAACCCTAAACCCTAAACCCCAAACCCTAAACCCTAAACCCTAAATCCTATAAAGCCTAAACCCTAAATCCTAAACCCTAAACCCTAAACCTTTTTTGGGCTAGGTTGCTCAGACCCCAGGTTACGGTAAGAAGGGCATGGGGTCTCTGGTGTTTGGGAGGGTTTGGAGCTGTCGGGTCTACCCATGGGCTCCATAGTAGTTCCTTTTGGGGATTACCTTATAGGATCCTATATATGAACCCCCAAAAGGAACTACTTTGGAGCCTCTAGGTACTTGGAGGATCATGGGACGTAGTAATTAAACGGTTTAGGGTTTAGGGTTTAAGGGTTTAAGGGATTAGGGTTTAGGGTTTAGGGATTAAGGGTTTAAGGGATTAGGGTTTAGGGTTTAGGGATTAAGAGTTTAAGGGATTAGGGTTTAGGGTTTAGGGACTAAGGGTTTTAGGGTTTAGGGTTTAGGGATTAAGGGTTTGAGGGTTTAGGGTTAGGGTTTAGGGATTAGGGTTTCTAACCAAGGTAACTACCCTAATTATGGCAGAAACAAACCTTGCTTGCTAAGTCCCACGATCCTCTAAGTAGGGCATGGCTACGTGCCCGGGTGCATAAGCTGGGTGCAGTATAGTAAATTGCCGTTGTGGTTCTACAACCTCCCTCACGGGGATACTGGGGGACACTTAGTAACTTATGTAACAGTGTCGAGACATCGCGGCTGTAATGTCAGGCGCCTGCTGCATCGCCGATGCGCTTTGCCAACATCCGTCACTGCTCTTCCTGGACCGGGGTGTTCGGGATGTGGGTGGTTGTCAAAATTATGGTCCCTTTTTGGGTCCCTGGTATAATACGGCACCTAATATTTAGGGTACCCAAAAAGGAACCCCATGTAGTGAATGGCGTATATGCACATGCTATATTTTCTTTAGCGTATCATCCTCGCGTCGCTGCCCGGATGGGTCCCCTGTGACAGGCTTTACGGTTCAGGGCTTGTTGGAGAACAGCCTTAGGAGTTGAAAAGGAGGAAGTAGTAGTCAAATTGCGGCTATTGCCTTGCTGAGTGCATATTGGGATCCTCCAACTTGGGGTGTTAGTTTGGGGATACTATGGGATACTAGTCAAGATAAAGTCTCAGTCTGTCTTCTGAGGCGTCTACCCCACTCCTTGGGTTCTACACGGGCTGTGTAAGGGTTCAGCGGGAGTTCTATCACTCTATAACAGGATATGGTGGCTCAAGGATGCGAGGATTCGGGCCCTCTGCTCACCGATAGGTGCTCGATGTGGTTTGTAATTGCCCCCTACACGTCCCCAAACCCTGGCCCTGAACCGCAATAAGTATCGGCGGGATGTTCGCCACGTCGGCCCGCGCGATCCCGTACATGAGTAGCAGTGCTCATCTAAGACTCACAGAGCTCCCTTGGTATAGGGTTTAGGGTTTAGGGTTTAGGGTTTGGATTGTCTAAGCAACTCCAATACGGGCTTTTCGTCTGTGTTGAAGTACCTCGCGGCGTTTGAGGCCACACAGTAGTTGCAGGTGCACAAGCCGGTCAGACAGCCTTAAAGTGACTTTGCTTAGCTTCGGCAGAGAATTGCTGGAGCCTTAGATCCCCAAGACCTAACCTTGAAACTTTGTGGGTTCTTATAGTTTAGTAGGAATCGGCAAGTTTAACCGTTTATTTCTGTGGCTTATTGAGGTAGTAAGCTGCTTTGGCCGGGATGAGTGATCTTTACGGCAGAGACGATGTCGCTGGAGCTCTCGAATTTCAGCGCCAGGCCGTCGGCGAGATCTTGGAGGGTTCCGTCCTCGTCATCCGAGACTTCGCGGTGGACTTCCTCCCACTGTTGACAAACCCTAAACCCTAAACCGTTTCTGCCGGCCCCGGTAGACTCCAAACCCTAAGGCGTATACCCTGGAGCCCTAACCCTTATTACGGTTTAGGGTTTAGGGTTTAGGGTACTTATTCAACCCCTGAACCCCCTAAACCCTCCCTTTTTGGTATTTAGGATTGGGGTTTAGACCCCTACAACCCGTAAACCCCAAACCCGAAGCCCCGAAGCCCTAAACACTAAAGCTCGGTTTAGGGTTTAGGGTTTAGGATTTTGGGTTTAGGGTTTAGGCCCTGCATCCTAAACCTTCGACCGGCTTTGCTGGCATAGTCAGGTTGCTCTTGTGCCGAGAGACCACGAGGGCCGAAGAGCTCCAACAACGAAGCACAACCGTAGTAGACCTTTACAGTCAGGGGTTGTTCAGGGTGTGGGGTTTAAGGTTTAGGGTTTAGGGTTTCGTTTAGGGTTTAGGGTTTGGGGTGTATATATAACTTATATAACCATGATTGAAAGGTTAACATGTTTTGGGCTAGGGTACTCAGCCTCTGAGCAACTTCGAGGGCCTTTCTGAATCCTAAAGCTTAAACCCTGCCTAGACCTCCCAACTACACTTTAATGCAGCCTTTAATTGCCACTTAATGAGGAAGATTAGAGCAGTTTAAGGGATACTTGGTGGGTCCAGGTACACCCGAACCAAGAATCCGAGCCCCGCCCTCCCTTGACCAAACAGAAGAACCGCGACAAAGCACATAGGCTGAAGACTTGACTAGGATAGGAATATTCCATATACATCCCCTTATTATGAAAACCAGTAATGTAGGGATATCCTTGTAGAATTGTTTTTGCTTATAACACCCTAAACTCTAAACCCCTAAACTCTAAACCCTGTCTGAAGGACCTCCGCCTAGCAGAGCTGGGAGAGGCAGCAAGGGAAGCTTAATTCTGCAACCTCGGTTTCTTACCGGGTTCCTTTCAGGATTCCTTGTCATGTGGGGAGCGCTTGCATCATACTGTACTATAGAGTTTAGGGTTCAGGGCTTTGTAGGCGTTCTTGAAAAGTGTTGTATTGTTTACAGTGCTTTTTAATTTTGCAGAGATCGTGATCGTTAAACTAGTTTTTCTGGGAATACGATGAATTCTGCAGGGGTTCTGCAATACATGGATGTTATGCTGTTTGGGAGTTGGGGTTTTGGGGGGTTACGTTTGCATAAGTGTTGGTTTGGGATTGAAGGTATTGATTTGGTCGTCTGGGGTACGGGGTCTAGAGCAGGGTTCCGGACCGCGGCAGGAAGCTAGTGGAATGGGTGGCAGAACAGGTGCATTTCAGTGCTGACGCCTGTCTCTACGACCAGCTGTTCCATTGTTACTGGGAATCCGTTCTCTATCGCTTGGCAGCGTATGTTCTGAGACTTTAGAGACGTGGGCCGCATGCCGAGTGGCGGGCCTGCGTGAACTTTATTTGCTGGGCTTCGAACCGGTCTTCGCAGTGCGTAGCCGCCGGATTCACGACCGGAACTCTGTCGCAGGCAATGGAAGCATTTGAAAGAAAACTGCCGCAGGACATGCACACGCGGAACATGGAACATTCAAGCGTGCAGCTGCTGTCGGGTGCCGGAAGTACTGCACCGTCGCGTTGTGGCGCGGCGACCGTCCGTCGCCGTGCGCGGCATCGCAGCGCCGTTTTGCACGGCGCCTCGCAGCAAAGAAACGGCTCGATCGCAGAGAACGACCTAGGATGCCTACTTAGCGGATCAAGGGACTTAATGCAGTGCGAATAGCCCCATCTCGGAAGCCGAAACTTTGTTCCCAACCTTTCGGCAGTCACTGTCGTGTCCGTTTGTAAAGGCCTTTTGGGTTTCGTGCTTGGCAGTTCTGTTAGACTTTACTGTGGTTTTCCAGCACTACGAAGCACGAGATGAATGAATTTAGAGAGCAGAAAGACGAAGTAGTTACGAGACGACGAGTAATCTACGAACGACGATGTTCAAAGCCATCCAGAGTGGGAAGGGAGCAATATAACAACAGCAGCCCTGGCTGAAGGCGTGTTGCTGACACACTCCATGTATCCCATCTTAAGACTTTTTGCTGATCGTGCAACCAGGTCTTACGACCCTGATGCGTTTCGGCCGGCTCGTTCCCCAGACCCCCGGGAGGATCTAGAAAGTAGATCCCCTAATTTGGGGCCCTATACTACTAAGGGTACTTTATAGGAACCCCCATTAAGAGATCTACTTTTTGGATCCTCCCGGGGGTCTGNAGACCCCCGGGAGGATCTAGAAAGTAGATCCCCTAATTTGGGGCCCTATACTACTAAGGGTACTTTATAGGAACCCCCATTAAGAGATCTACTTTTTGGATCCTCCCGGGGGTCTGGGTCCAGATTGAAGAACAATGCTAGACTCTAGCAGCTAGAGCCCCGCCCAAAGCCCAAAGCCGAAAGCTTCAACTCAAAGCTTTCCTTAAACCCTAGAAATCCAATCCTAAAAGGCTCCTTAAACCCTGTAAAACCCCATCCTTAAAGCCTATGAATCCCCATCAAAATCCTAAAGACTCGGCCCGAAATTTCGGAACCCCTGCGGCCGTGATGTCGAGGCAGGGGGAGCGGCCTTGGGAGAGGCACTACGGACAAACCAGGCAGATATCTGTGAGGGTTTGGGGTTTCGGGGTTTAGGGGTAGGGTTTATAGGGGTTTAGGGTTTCGGGGTTTAGGGTTTAGGGTCTAAGGCGCGTAGTGTTGGGGCTTGGCACATTTGTTGTGTAGTTGGTGTCAGTATTGAGTGTTTGAGCCTCTACGACCGAGATGGTTGTGAGAAGGCTACTTCAACGACCCAAACCCGGCAAGCCACACGGCTTAATTTTACGCGAAACCCAGGATAAATTTACGGTCTATAAGGTGTGAGACCCCATAAACCCCCAACGCTCCCCTGAATGCCTCAGCCCACAATGTAAGGGGTTTCGAGACAAAACCGGATGTCATGGGGGTTCGGTTTAGGGAGCGGGGGCTGGGGTTTAGTTCGCGGGGCCATGTGTGTAGGGTTCAGGGTTTTGGGTTCCAGGTGCAATTATTGTCTGGTTGAGGGTGCAGAGATGTGCAGAGCATTAGTTTGAGGTTATGTATGCCCTGAGCCCTGAACCCCAAACCCTAAATGCCCAAAGCGGTGCAGGTCCTGCAAACATTGGATCTGAGCTACAACCAGATCCAGGATAGAGGTGTGGGCAGTGGCCTAGTGATCTTTTTGGAATGGTATGGTTTACGATCCAGGGGTTACACTGTTAAATTTTAGGGTTTTAGGGACGACCACCCAGACCCCCAAGACACACGAAAACAAGGGCAGCGTGAATTCGAAGCGTCAACAAACCCTAAGCCAAGAAACCTGCTGGAGACTTTATCCTCAGCTGTCCAGCTTAGTGGGGGAACTCTGAGTTTCGGGCTCCAGGGGCAGGGATTTAGGTTGTAGAGGATTGATCTTCTTATTTCCGTTTTGTTCATGGTGCGGCGTGTATCCGGAGCCTGCAATTTTGAGTGCGAAGGCAAGTTCAGGGTTTGAGGGTTTAGACTTCCCAGAGTATACTACGGCTATGAAAGGGGTCGCAAAGGACCATCCTTCCAATAGTATATGTATATATATATATATATGTGTATGTACCCTCTCAAGTCTAGGGTTCAAATATGGTGCATGTGGCAGGAATTCGTCTTGAGTTCCGGGTCTCGTTGAACGAGGGCTCGATGAAGATCAGCACGGGGTGATCTGTCGTAGCTGGGTACCTGCAGAAACGACAGCAAAAATGTTGAGACTGTCTCTGTGACTTATGTACCCTTCCCTTTCGTTGCTAGCGCTTCTGGGAAAGCTAGGATGAAAACCTCTTCAGACCACTCAGATACACGCTACAGTGCCGCAGCAATACCACATGCTATATGTTAAGGTGCTTTGTGTTAAGCTTTATTTCTGGTTCTGGCGTGATATTATGGTATTATGGTAATTCTTTGAAGCTGGTACATGCGCAGAAGCTGATGTCGATGGGTTGCGAGATTCCGGTCTGCTGCAACTTCCTTGATGCCTGAAGCTTCATCTTATCGGCGACAAGACTGAAACCCCGAAGGCCAAAATCCCCAGCTCAAACAAATCCCTAAACATCCTAATCATACCTTAACCCGGAATAACCTACCTTTTTCAGGACTTATATAAGGAAATCATAATAAGGAACCCGAAACAGGTAGGTTCCTTAGCGTCCAGGTTAGCCCTAAAAGTAAATGCACACCCTAAACTCTAAACCCTAAACATCCTATAATATATACCTTAACCCTGAAGAACCTACCTTTTTAGGGTTCCTTATTATGATTTCCTTATATACGTCCTTAAAAAGATAGGTTCTTCAGGGTTAAGGTAAGCCCTAAAACCTTCACTCCCCAAAATCCTAACCTACATAACTACTATCCTAAAGCCGAGTACCTAATTATTGGGTCCTTTGGACCCTTGGGGAAACCTTCAATGCTCCTAACCCTAAACATCCAAACCCTAAACCCTAAACCCCTAAACCCTAAACCCCTAAACCCTAAACCTTAACCCAAAATCCTAAATCCTATAAGCCATGCTCACCTTCGCTACTTGACTGCAGGGACCCTGGCCTTGGCAGAGGCGGATTTGGAGCTTGTTTTAGGGTTTAGGGTTTAGGGGTTTAGGGTTTATAGGGTTGAGAGTGCAGGGTTTAGGGTTTATGTACGTTGGACCTTTAGGGTCTATGTGAGGTTTTGTCCTTCTTTCCCTATTAAAACCCATAATGCAACAACAACAGGAAGAACAACAACAGTTACAGAGTCCTATGACGTAGGTAATGAAGATGTTGACGATGAAATAACGCGAGAAAAGTTGGAGATGGAGAGGTTAGCTGTTCTTTGGATGGAGGATGGGGAGATAGAGCACAACGACTGAATAGAGGGGCAAGGGGTATGATGCCGAAGAACATAGAATGGTGAACT
>BGNK01001548.1:0-36625 GCA_003297005.1 Symbiodinium sp. clade A Y106
CCCCCTGCCACCGGAACCCGAACCCGAACCCGAACCCCAACCCCCCCTCGGTAGTGGTTCGGGTTCGGGAGGGGGCGGGGCACTTACTGGCGGCCTGAGGGTGTCCTCCACCCGGTTTAGGGTTAAGGGCGTGGGGTTTAGGGTTTAGGGTTAAGGGCGTATACCGTTTAGGGTGACACTTGTTAGAAACTTAAGGAACCCTATAAAGCCGGAAGCCATCACGGCCGCACAGAAAGAATGAGCAACGGCTAATATAGGGGCCATCAGGGGCTTAGATAGTTTCCAATACTATTTTGTGGGGCTCCTTATTGCTATGGTACAATATTCCACAAAACCCTATTCTAATAGTATCCCTTGTATAGGAACCCTGTTTAGAGCACCCTTCAAAAGGAACCCTATTCCAGTTATTGGGCTCTCCGGTTTCAGGCCAAGAAGAAGCAGGATGACATCCGAGCCAAGCAAAAGGAAGAGGCGAACAAGGTCTTTGCCCCTTGGCTTGCATTGGCGATCATCGGCTTTAGGGCTTGAGGGGTTTAGGGTTTAGGGCTTTAGGGTTTAGGGTTAAGGGGGTTTTACATGGCTTTAGCATGCAGGTTTGGGGTTTCAATGATTGGGTGTCGACATGGATCGTCAAGCGGCTTGTTTCAAACGGTGGGTTTTTTTGCGGTTGAATAGGAAGTAAAGGGGCTTATGGTGCTCTCCAGACCAGGGGTCCAGTCAGGTCTAGAGCATAACACAGGATTATCTTGGGCAGTTTCCTAAATTAGGATCGGTTCTTTTTCAGAGGTGCCGTATTATTTTGGTGATTTAAAATGGGACTGGAATTTAGAGAATTACCCTCTTGCTTCGCAACTTGGAAACCCTCTCCAAGGGGTCATTCTTGAGATGCAGGGCTTGCCAACATTTCAGTAGGATATCGTCTGGAGTTGGGGCTTTAGGCAGGGTGTGCGCAATTTTGCCTTAAGGCGAACAGCTCGTTGCAACCCGATAGCAGTACCCCGAGAAAGGGCTCAATTTTGTTTTGAATGTACAGTCTGTTGTGGAATGCTACGGGACTTTCCCACACTGCGTACACCACGCAAAGCCGACAGATAGGGCCCGTCAAGTGCCCGTGCAACCCAATTCTCAACGGCGAAAGGCCTTACGTGCTACAATCCAATATCTCCAATATCCCTTAAATTGTTGTAGGATCCCTAATATGATTTACGGTTTATTCCTTGATTGAGGGATATTGGAGCTAGTTCAAATCCAGCTGGATCTCTTCAAATACCCGTATACACCCTGTAGAACCCGATACAGCCCTTCTAGGCCTAAACCCTGCCCGATCCCCTATAGACCATAACGCGCAGATCCCTTGACCATCTGAAAGCCATGTCATGGTACGGGGAGGCTCATGGGACTTAGTTAGTCAGGCTATTCCTGGTTTAGGGTTTAGGGTTCCTATCCTAATTGGGGCTATAACTGGTAATGAAAAATAGGTTCTCTTAATTAGGGTTCTGTTTACGGCACCTTTATAGAAACGGGCCCTGGAAGGGACCCTGACTTAGAGAATTACCCATAATCCCTAAACCCCAAGCCCTAAACCTATGTATGGTCATCTGATGCATATCCCAAGGACGAAGCCAAGAAGCAAGAGGCAACCTTCGAGGCTTCAGCCAGGGTTTAGGGTTCAGGTTTAGTGGTGAGTGGTTTATAGTGGGGTCTAGGGGTCTAGGTTTTAGGGTTTAGGGTTCGGGTTCGAGGCCTAGGGGTTCCTTTAAGGGTTCCCTTCAGGCTTAATATTTTGTTCATGTGTTTTTGAAGGGCTTTCTCTAGGGATCCTTTAAGGTGTACTCAAAGGGTGATTACAGGGGTTTGTTTCAGGGGTACTGTTAGGGTTACATGAGTTCAGGGTTTACGGATGCTTCTATAGGGTTTAGAGTCTGGCATTTGGGTTTAGCGTGTAAGTGTAGAGTTTTGGGTTTAGGGTTTAGATGGTTCATTTGGATTTATTAGGGTTCGGGTTGAGGGTGCGCAAAAACACGCAAGCGCAAGTTGTCGTCGGAACTATGTTTCTTCTCGACTCAAGGTTGTTTGAGGTTTGCCGGTCCGCTTTTGGAAGTAACATGATTTGGCATTGATCTGGGCTTTATGCTGTTTCAACTGGTGTATGATACAGGATGAATTGTGTAGCTTTTTGTCTGCGGTTTGTGACAGGTTTGTGCATAGGTGATAGCAGCCCGAATGCAGTGGGGCTTCGCAAGCTTGTAGGTATTTGACAGAAGGATGCATGGTTCAAGCGTCTTGCCTGAATCTATCCATGCGTGCATATCAGGTGTCCAAAGCTTATATATATATATACATATATATATATATATATACATATACATACATATGCACGATCTGAATATGCATTGAGCACAGCTTGGATGCATAGACAAGGATTATGGTAAGTATAGTTGTCGGTGCTTTCGGAATTGCCGACGAAGATTCACGAGGGCTTCACAAGAGTTTGTGGTTTTGCAGAGTTGTTGCTTACGGGAATGGGGTAGGCCCATCACGCTCGCGTCCTCGGCCTCGTTCGGCTCCCCAAAAATACGGTTCACTCAGGATTTAGGCTTTGGCCTTTCGGGGTTTGGGGTTTAAGGGGTTCAAGGTTTAGGAAGAACCATTTCGGCTCCCTGACTTAGTCCAAGGGCCCCAAGCCCCCTCAAACTCTTAAAGCCTGACACTAACCGTAGCCAACAGGTGGATGAAGAAGCTGCAACTTGGACAGAATGTCGGTGCGTACATACATGCATACATACATACAGACATACACACAGACATACAGAGACAGACAGACAGACAGACAGACAAACAGACAGACAGACAGACAGGCATGCATACATACAGACAGGCCGACAGACGTCCATACCTCCATACCTACAGACGTACTTACATAATTATATACGATGCGGATGCATTCTTGTCAAGTCTCCAGCCCTCTGTCTCAAGCTTCCCCTTCCCCAAAGTCCGAAACCCAGACACTAAATCCCTGAAGTGAAATCGACGCTCCTTTCGGGTTGAGGAGAAAGGCCCGGTAAATAAAGAAGGACGGAGAACCGAATCCCAAATTCAGAAACCCTAGATCCTAAGCTTCCCTTGGGAATGGGGCTTAAGACTCAGGCTCTAGGGTTTAGGGTTTACATTTAGCGTTAAGACTTTAGGCTTTAGGGTTTAGGGTGTAGGTTTAGGGCTTCGGGATTTCGTTTTAGTGAAGCTTTAGAATCCAAAGTTTCCGAAGTCCTATCTTGTAGAGTGTAGAGTTTCTACACTAGGAGTCACGATGTTTTGAGAAGTACCCCCTCCCGTCACAGCATCTAGGACCGTTTGGGAAAGCCGAGACCCTAAACTTTAAACCCTAAACCCTAAACCCTAAACCCCAAACCCTAAACCCTAAACCGAACCCTGAACCCTAATCTGCTCCGAGGTCAAGAAGCAGAAGATGAAAGAGCGCAAGTCCCGGGTGGGGCCCTCGGGTTTCGGTTTGTTTAAGGGTTTCGGGTTTAGGTTTGTTTGGGGTTTAGGGTTTAGGGGTTTAGGGTTTCGGGTTTAGGGTTTAGGGGTCTAGGGTTTAGGTTTGTTTGGGGTTTAGGGTTTAGGGGTCTAGGGTTTAGGTTTGTTTGGGGGTTTTGGGTTCAGGGTGGTTGTCCAAAGGAAACCCAGGAATCCAACAGCCTTATTTCGTATAATTTAAAGGTCATAAGCCGCGCAGCTCTAAAGAACCGTCCCTTGTAGGTCCCCAAAACAGCAAAAAGGATCCCAAAGAGGAGCCTGTTTTACTAAGGCCACCATCACGGGCTTCTCCGAGGAGGACCAGCAGAAGGCACAGAAGCCTGCAGGGTTTAGGGTTTAGGGTTTTTGGGGGTTTAGCGGTTCGGGGTTTAGGGTTTTGCGGGTTTTGGGGTTCGGGGTTTAGGGTTTTGCGGGGTTTTGGGGGTTTTGGGGTTCGGGGTTTAGGGTTTTGCGGGGTTTTGGGGGTTTTGGGGTTCGGGGTTTAGGGTTTTAGGGCTTTAAGGTTTAGGGTTCATGAACCAAATAAGCAGCCAAACATAATTTCTTGGGTGGGATATCCCTACCTTATGGGCTTACTTGACGAGGGGATTATGGGATATCGCGAAGTGTGTATTGTATTCAAGTGCTGTTTTGGGCTCTATTCTTTCTTCGGGGCTTATGGCTTAGTTTGGGGTTGGGGGTGGTTTTAGTGTTTCACGGTTCTGGGGTTTAGGGATTACGGTTTGGGGTTCTTTCAGGCTCAGGGCTTAGGGTTTAGGGTTTAGGGTACTTCAAACAGGATTTGGGGGCTTAGGTTTTCAAGCTTCTTTCAGGTTCAGGGCTCTTGAAGAGAAGCTCATGAAGCTTGAGGGCAAGACCAACACCAAGAAGACCAGCGCCGACTGTTCAACAATTATCAAGTTGAAAATCAACTTTGAGGACAAGGTTTGGGATTGCCAGGCAGACCTGGGAGTTTCCGAAAATAGGGGACCCTTATTTTGGGGTCCTTGTAATAGGAATCCTACCATTTAGGGTACTATATTAGGGTCGGCTATTTTCGGAAACTCCCACCTGTCCGCAAGGCAAACATTAAGAAGTCGGAGGATGGGTTTGCCCGCTCGACGAAAATCACCCCTGGCAAGTTCAAGCTTCGTTTTCCAGACAATGAGCACGACAACTTTGAACGAAAGCGGAGCTCTTACCCTCTTCAAGTTGGGCGTCAGGGATGGCATGCAGGTGAATGTGAGCAAGGTATAGGTTCCTAAACTGTACCTGTGACCCCAAACCCTACAAAATAGTAGGTTCTGACCCCATAATTAGAGGGTCTAACTCCTAAAACAGTAGGTTTTTGGATCCCCAGGTACACTCTAAAGCATGGACCTTATGGAGTTCTGTTTTCGGGATTTCGGGCTGAGAGACGTTTGGGCTATTCGGGCCTGGAGCCTGCACAAAGCGACTACAAAGCTCTACACCCCCCAAACCCTATAGTGAACCCCAGAAAGTTGGAACATGGGTTTAGGAGGATTTGTGCTGGGATTCCCTATACTTCACTTTAAGGGCATGAGGCTAATGATGTTCCAACTTTCTGGCTTCTGCTGTAAACCCTCAACCCTAAACCCCTAAACCCCTAAACCCCAATCCCCTAAACCCCACCCTAAACCCTAAAAGCCTTAAACCAAAACCCGAAACCCTACAGGTGCTGATGGGACTTTTGGCGGCCTGCCACTGCTTCGACATGGTTGAGATAGAGAAGAGACGCGGGCTCAGAGAGTTCCACCGCAGCTTAATATGGGTGCAGAATATAGGGGCCTTAGATAATTACCTATACTATTGTTGAGGGTTCCTTATTATGATTATAGTATACCCCCAAACCATGTTCTAGTTATTAAGGCCCTTATATTAATTACTTATAGGGGTTGTTTCGGATCTTCCCGTGGTTTGTAAGGCTTGCTTAAGGCTGTTCTACGGGTTTTGGGTTATTGCAGTTATACAGATATTTACTGTGGTTGATTGGGATAGGGACAAGATTCGAACGAGGTTCATGATTTCAGGAGCTGACGAAGTCCGTGTGCAGTGAGCTGTGCAGTGCGATGCCGAGTTTACTGTTGCTGTGGGTTCTCGTCAGCGACCAAAACCCTAAACCGTACCCCTAAGCCGCTAAAAGCCCTAAGCCTTAAA
The DNA here is from genome assembly GCA_003297005.1 of Symbiodinium sp. clade A Y106. NCBI lineage: Eukaryota > Dinophyceae > Suessiales > Symbiodiniaceae > Symbiodinium > Symbiodinium sp. clade A. The sequence continues at coordinate 5,695 of BGNK01001548.1, forward strand.
CCCCTAGACTCTCTTAAGGGGTCCTTTCAGGGTTCTATAACGGTTCTACAAGGTTCTATAATAAAGGGTACTATAGGCTTTAAGGTTTAGGGGTCTTCAGTAGTATCCTTTTGCCCTTTTGATTTTGCGGTCTCCTTTTCGAAACCTAGGATTAAACAGGTTCCCTTCCTTTTTGAGGGGTTACTAGTTACAGGTCAGATCTAAGACCCTATGGCTTCGATGTGCTTGGTCCGGATGTAGGCTGGAGTGTTCGGGATTTCGTAGTCAAACTAAAGCTCGTAACAGCATAATTCAGTTCACAAGACCGGATAGTCCCCTGTACAACCGTTGTAGTATCTTCGATCAAGAATTACCTCAATGGACAAAGCCAGCAAACCCTGAACGCCAAGCCAACAAATCGAGCCGAGGATCGGGGACGTTAATAGAGTACCCTAAATAGTAGGATCCTTATCCTTATTATAGGGACCCCAAAATAAGGCACCCCTAATTTTCGGAAACTCCCAAATCGAGCCGAGGATTAGGGGAAGCCATCTCACAGGGCATTGAGCCTTGCGACACTCTCGACAGAGCACAGGCCACGAGGGCCTTGGAGATATCAGGGTGAAGAAGCATAGTCTTTCAAGGGACAAAGATTTATGATTTTACAAGACCTCACAACCATCGGGCTGTACAAACACCTTATGCAGGATTGCTAGATTGATACTCTTTGTGGATTTGGAGTCACTCTCGTTCTTTCGTGGTTGTTTTGCTGGGTGTTAGGGTTTGGCTTGGGGCTTCGGGTTTCGTGGGAGTGGGTGAAGCCTGAAGGCTATGGCTACGGGCCTTCCGCCGAAAAGTCCGACATTTCTTCGACATTTATTAGTCGAGGACTTAAACCAACCCTCCCAAGTCAGCCCGAGAAACCATGAGCGTGCTCCTACACGAGTGCACACTTAAAGGTTCCTGCATAGCCTATAGCTGCTGTGAGATTACTTTTAACTTCTGGGAGAAGCGTCCTCTTCTGTAACTAATTGCTTAAAGACTTACTGATTGTGATTGTACCCCCTACAGTTACATATAGCTGCCCATGAAGCACTAAGTCCAACATAAAAAGGTGTTTCGCATCAGCAAAGCCCTAGCCCCATTGATGGTTGCCCGTAGAGCCCTAAGCCATCCACAAAAGCCTCTGAGTTCCTCATTCCTCTATCGATGATTGCTTAAAGTATGTTCCTTGACCACGACTTTCTGAATAGAACTCTTCCAAATTCTTACATTTCTCTATAATATTCTATACAAGCCGCACAGAACTGTCAAGGCCTGTAGTGAAGCCCTTATGGAACCATCTAAAACCCAAGCAGAACCCTGTTTTTTGCCAGCGGCCATTAAACCTTAAATCCGAACTCCACTAAAACCTACATTATCCGTTAACCCTAGACGCGAGGGTTTAGGGTTTAGGGCTGGCAGGATCTCTTCCAAAAGATGTCCACCGAGGACCTCCGGTGTTCAGTGATCAGGGCTGATACCACATTGGGTTTAGGATGGAATAGGGTTTAGGGGCTTTGGGGTACGGGGTATAGCTTTTTGGCCACGAAGTTTAGAGCTCCAACGACTAAATGTATAGTTGAGGGCTCATGTATGGAAGTTTCAGAAAATCAGGGCTCCTTCTTCGGCGGTCCATATACCCTAGTGCCCGTATACCTATGTAGTATTTACTTTGGCTTTAAAAAAACTTTAAGCAGGCTCCTACATGATTTGGGACCTTGAGGGTCGAATTCTTCACGATAGAGGTCAGTGGGCCGTTCGAGTTAGGCAATTGGTGCCCTTTCCGGGTTTAGGGACCCTTCAAGTGTTCCTCGAAGGCTTATAATTGGGCTTGACAGGCCCCACAGGGTTTTTCTAGGATTCCGGGTTCAAGGTGTCCAGATTTTCAGTGGTTCAGGGCTGAAGGGTGTTCCGGAACAAACTTGAACTGTTCCCTTGCTGTTTAGGATTTCCAGGGTTTAGGTTTGCGAAGGGGGCTATTCATCCCTGGGGTTTAGGGTTTAGGGCTTAGGGTTTAGGGTGGAGCCTGGCCCTGGCAGTGCCGCAGGAGTACCTGAAGGAAAAGATGCAAGAGTTGCAGGTGCGCTGGTCTACGCTGCATCGGAATTCCTGAACTTGCCCTCAAGCCTGAAAACGTAACTTGGATAAATGTGCTGAACTGAACTATGCTGTCAGGACCTTCCTTCTCTCACCATCGGCGAGCCTAAACCGTTTTTATGCCAATCCAAACATGCAACCGGGCTGAAGATTGTTACCCAGAATTGCGATTGTCAAGGATTCTGCGATGCAGGGTTCAGGATTCAGTGTCAAGCCAAGCGCGCAAACAACCCGAAGAGCTACCGTAGAATTGGGCCGGGTTCTGACTCACACCGATGCTTGAACATTCCTGCAATGCGCAAGGCAATGCTTCATATGGATTGGGGTATAGGGATATATAGTGACTGAACCCTGAACCCCTGAATTAGCTTTCTACTGGGAATTCAGAGGCCAGATAGACTTGTTAGGTAGGGCCTTGGGACATTTTATATTTTCCCTTATTGGGCTTAAGAGGATCTTATTTGCTAATACTGTTCAAAAGCTTTAAATGCCCCACCAAGCTTGAAGCAGAGGACCCCACTTACTTATCACATCTGGATTCTCCCAGCCGAAAGTCCTTGGCTGCAGGCCGGCAGCAAGAGATTTCCGACTCGTCATACTTTCTTTTCGTGCATACGTACGCTCACACAAAAAAAACAGGCAGACAGGCAGGCATACATACGTGCGTAAAAACACAGAAAACATTGCCGCTACACATTTAATGATAGATACATTGGCCTTTGTCGTCCGTATTTAGGTACATTGGGGCCAAAGTGTATACTATTTGGGTACATGGACCCTTAGGGTTCAATCATGCATATCTTCTTGTTGAACGCATGGACGCTCTGGGCTTTGGCCAGGGGGAGCTGAAGACGGACAACAGTGCCGAGGCGGGCTAATATAGGGCCTAAATAATTACCGATACTATTTTGAGGGCTCGAGAATACTCCAGGAGGGAGATAGCCGAAGCCCCAGTGTCACGGTACGCCCTGGCACGTGTGTTCCGCGAAGTGCGGAGGATCCAGCGCCATAGCCCTGCGTGGCATCGGGCGCAACGGCTTCAAAGGGCCAGAGCACGGCGCCGGGTGAGACACGCGCAGAAACACTGTCTGCAGCCGGCGCGCAGAGACCTCGTCAGACTGTGTGGCCATCACAGTCGGCCGCAATACCGCAGCGGTCCGTGCAGCCCACTGCCGGAGATAGACATGGGACGAGGATGGGATTCCCGGCCCAAAGGAGGACGCCATGCTGGTACATATTCTGGCTCGGAACACTGGGATTACTGGTCGGGCACTTGGAGTCCCCGCTTGCGCGGCAGGGCCCAGGACACCTGGTATCCGGAAGGGCATGGAACCGCATTCCCGGCCTACGACGACAAAGACAGGGTCGCGAACATCAAGTGGGAAGGCCATGGCAAGGGCCATCAGAAAGGGCTCAAAGGCCCTTTGCCCACAGGCAAGAGCGCCGCTCTCGACGAGGACCCGGCAGAGCAGATGACCAGTGGACTACAGGACCATATCAACCTCACGAGGAAGGCCGAGCAGAAGGTCCGCAGTCTGCAGATGGCCAGAGAGCGCAAAGATGCGCTGTGGCAGAAGTTCCAGGAGGACATGAAGCAGAGCTGGTTGAAGGAGACCGCCAGGTACAACAAGGCCATCGAGGCTCTGGACCGGGATATCGCAGCGGCGATTACAGCGAGGGACGAAGCCCGAGGCAATATTCGACAGTTCTTCCTGAACGGTCCGACGACAGCCAAGCCACAGGCGGAGTTGGAGGAGGGAGCCATGGACTGGGAAGCTATGACCCTCGGCTGGCAACACGAGCAGCAAGAGGCCCATGCTTCACAGGCTGTTTTACGCAGAGCCCTCCAGCCGCCTCAGACGCCAGTTCAGGGACATCCAGGCCCCAGTGTGGGGGGACTCATGTCTCCGGAGGCAGCTGCCCAGCTGCTTATGGCCACCATGCATGGCCAAGCCCTGAGCGGAGCTATGCCATTAGGCTTCCCGGCCACGTCCACAGAGCCCGTCATCCCGGACGACCAGAGCCTGCGCTCCGCTGTGCCGGAGCCCAACAGTGGCAAGGAGGTCCCGGCCCCCTATGTTCCCTCTCCATCGTCACGTGGGCCGGAAGCGAGCACCTCTACGAGCCCCACCGCGTTGCTCAAGCCAGGATCGGTGCCACGATCTCGCAATCAGCCCCGGATGCCCATCAAAGGGGCTCCGCTTCAGCCTGTACACACACAGGCGGCCAACTCTCTCGCCAACAAGCTCGAAGCCAGACGAACCCAGCTACAGAGCACGATCGGCGAAGGGCATGTAGAGGAAGGACACCCATGGCGGGGCAGGCGGATCATGCAGGCAAGCCGGCTTCCCTTCTGGTGGACGACGACGACAATACGGAAGGGTCCGAGGACAAGCCCTCGCACAAGCCAGACGGATTGGATGGTCTTGGGTGACGCCGTTCCAGGATGCTCCCGGTTGCAGGGTCTACCAGCCACTCCACCCAGACGGTACCGTACTGTTGCATGGGGATTGTGCAATAGTGCGGAGGCCAGACGGCGGAGCAGCGCTCGGCGACCATGCGACCCTGGAGCATCGACAGTCCATGAGTAGCTTCGACCGTGAGATTTCCTTACCGAGTGTACATTACTGTATAGATTGTACAGCCACCGTTGCGTTCCTGCCTGCATCCCGCGTCGCTAGTTGCTGTCCCAGCTGGGGCCACCTCTTCCCGCAGTCAGCAGCTGAAAGCACCATTTCTCTCCTGGCGCATAACCCAGCCAAACATGTTCATCCTTTGCTGGAGGTTCCTGCATGGATTTCCCAGCAGCCATGTAGACACCACCCCATTAGTGGTTTAGTCTCCCTCCCGGCTGGGGTTTTTGGTAAGAGCGGGTCTCATTCTAGGGTTCTTGTGAAACGTAGGGCGCGAAAGAAATGCATCGGTCGCTCTGGGGCATTCGCCTACGTCTCTGCAATAGCCCAGCCTGTGACCCCTCAGGCTCCTTCCGTCCAATTCGCTGCTTCTTTCCAAGCCAAGGACATGTTGTGGGGCCTAAGAGAGGTATCGGTGGCTCTGGGACCTCCTCCACAACACCGCCAAGGCCTACTAGCTTTACTTAGCAGTGTCGGGCACTGTCTGTGCTCTTTCTTTTTGCACTTGTGGCTTCTGGTGGCGGTCGCGCTTCTTCGACTGCTGGCACGCCCCTTGCGAGCTGACCGGACGCCACTGGGCCACACCTGTCTTCTCCTGAGCCTTGGCCTGCCGGAAGGTTTCCTGTGTCCGTTGAGGGCTATCGGAAACATGTGTTGTCACTTGCCCACGCGGCCTCAGCACAGCCGACGCCGAGCCCGGACACGAGCCAAAGGTCAGGCAGTACACAGTTCAGGTTGCAGGTGGTTTAGTCCGTGGTGTCTCTGTCTACTGAACACGCCAACTTGCATATGGGCTGCGCCCAAGCCTTGGGGCGAAGCGGTCGACATCCTTATCACGGCGGCTCTGCTTGCCCCGGAGCCTCTGCCAGGTTCAGCCACTCCTCGAGATGCCAGCATACCACAGCCTGAAGACGGGATTTACGTCTTGTCTGGTCCCTTGACGGACGGGACTTCGCCGCTAACCCAGCAGCTCATGGACTGCGCTGACATTCTGCCGGAGCCAGAGGCACGTGTTGCCCATACGAGTGAGGTCGTGGCCACCTGCATGGTTCTTAAGCCACATTACCACACAGAAACCCTGAGGTTCCGCATTCGCCTGCCCTGCCCGGTGGAGGCATTCCTCCAAGCCTCTACGCGTGCCATCCGCAATGTGCCGACAGGTTACTCGCAGACCCTCGTGCCAGTCGTACCACAGCTCGCCCCGGATCACGGAGCACTGGTCATGGTGCCGACATGGGTCAGTTCGGCCAGCAGATGTGTGGTGGTTTATGACATGCGAGCCCTCGAGGGACCCGTATATGCAGACATAGTGTACGATGTCTTGCGGTATGGCGATTGTCTTAGAGAGGCGCAAAGGCACAATCTCGTGGATTGGGAGGTCTTTGTCTTTGGCCATACCACGGCCCTGGCGCCCTCAGCCACCTGTGTCGCGGTTCCAGGCGGAGTGTTGCAGTTCAGGCCCAGAGGACAGCCTCCTGAATGGTGCAGCGCACTTGCCTCGCGCATGGACCGGCCCCTCCTGTGGTCGCTTCATCCTGTGTTGCAGCCCCGCGGCCGAGACCGCCCATTGTTCGTCACATACCATGAACGACATGCTCTGTATTCAAGGCGCAGGTTCCCAGGCCAAGACATTAGAACGGTTGTTGCGGGTTTTGTTGACCGACGGCCAGACACCGCAGTCTTTTGCGCTCCCACAGGGGCAAGCCTTGAAGATGTCAACCATCATGGCGTGCAGTGTCGAGATGTCCTTGCGGTTTTTCCGCTGTCGCCAAGCCCTAGTAGAGCTGGTATCTTGGTTTTCCTTGATGCCCGCCCAGTAAACCTTCCGGTTACGCATGTTTATCTTGCAGACACGCGGGTCGAAGCCGCCTTCCTTGTAAGATACCTTAACCTGCAGGCGCCATCTGCCTTCGAGGTAGTGTGCAGTCCACGGCCACAAGAGGACGACCACCTACACCTCAATGAGGGCGACGTGGTTGTTTTTGCCCTGGTTGCCTATGCCCCCTGGGCTGAGGACAGCGAAGATGAGCCTCCCTCAGACCCTCCATCAGGGCAGGACCCGGACGATGATTCCGAGGCCTCGGATGCTCCCTCAGATGACTTCCGCCTAAGGCCGTCGCCGTCGCGACCAGCTCCTCCGGATGCGCCCCATCAGGCCTCGGCCGCAGCTCCCAGCCGATCTCGGTCACCGAGAAGCAGGTCCACTGACAACCGTGACGCCTGCGCTTTGGCTGATAACGTCAGTGATGTTCGGGGTTCACAGGCGGAAGCCGCAGAAGCTACCCCAGAGCCAGAACAGACACAGGATGGATCCAAGACATGCAGAATGCCCGATCCGTCAGACACGCCCTCAGGCGCACCCGGGGGCTCCGCAAACAGGACAGCACCTGCCCGAGGATTCGAGCGGACGCCCGCCGACGTGAGAGACGAATGGCCTCCCACCGTGCCTTTTCTTGCTACGTTCCTTGTGTATAAGCCAGATTATCAGCCCGAAGTCGTCTTGGCCATGCTCGGAGCTCCTTGCACCTTTGAGGCCGCCATGACCAGCGTGACCGAAGGTCGTACCTACTGCAATAGGCGGGATTTCCCCATTTTAGTTCCGGTTTACCCACAGACCCTTCCCGGTGCAGGCATGCTCCTGGCGCTGCCAGAATGGGAGCCGGCGCGCATACCAGTTCTCTTTGATTGTAGAGACCTCAATGGACGATGTTTCGGGGCGGTGGTTCGCCATGTCGCCACCCGTGCATCCCTGCTCGAAGCTGGCGACATAGCGGAGACTATCCCGCTACACATCTACGTCGATACTCCTTGGCCGCTGGAGCCCAATGTTCAGGTCAGGCTTCAAGAAGGTGATTGCATTTCAGTGCTGCCGTTTGACCATGGCGTCCTTGTTCTGACCAACCTCCCGGACATGCTCCTGTCTGCCACCGGATGGCAGGCGCATGTCGAGGTTCCAGGATCTACAACCAGATATCTATGGGCGCTAGCGGACTCCGCCTTCCTCTGTGTGCCTCTTTGCCCGGAACGCCGACACCTGCTTCGGCAGGACATAGCACGAGCCACTGGGGGATCCGAAACCTCCTTGCGCCTATGCCATGTAAGTCCTCAGCTAAGGGACCATGCAGCTTATGGCCACCATACGGGTGCTGTTATATAATAGCACGTCACTGTGACCCGGCGCTGTCTGAGGCCACCCAGACACCAATCTGCCTGTTGGACCTTCGGCCTCTGCTTCAAGGTGTCATGTGGCTGCATGCCCCTGACGGGTACTTGGATTTGTCAGCGGTTTTTCGGCAACTGGCGGCGTGGCGCCCGGTCGGTTTTGACATTGTGGTCATTGACGGGCAGTATGCCATCGACCCAGAAGTAGTTATGTGGCGAGTTAATGACGGCGCACTCTTACGGGTCCAGCTCAGGCCAGAGCAACACTGGTTGCAGGTGCCGGAGGCGGAGGAGCAGCCTTTTCAGGGTCCTGACAATGATCCTCCAGAGCCATCAAATGGTCCTGGCTCAGGCTGGGGTGCCGATATACTGGCCCAGGCCGGGGACTTTGTGCAACGTTCTTCTCCGCGTCAGCTCCCGCCAGCAGGGAAAGGGGGACCAGCCGTAGAGCCAACCTCGTGCCTCGCCACCTGCAGCGCTGTCCCTGTGTTGGGCCACAGCGGCTCCCTCAGATGGCGTTTCTTGGCTTTGTTGCTGAGTGCATGGTTACAGCCCAATAAAGCGGTCCAAATTTTCGACCTAAGGCAGAGTGCCCCAACCGGAGGCTATGCTCCTACCACGGGTGATCGAGTTGACAAGTGGCAGGTGGATATTCTTCAGCACGCTCCTCCTCTGGAGCCACCACCTGATACCTCTGTCCTCTCAGCCGTGCCACAGGCTAAGGCTCATACCGGAGTAGTGCCCCACACTGGCAGTGTGTCTCAGCCGCCTCTGCCGCGCCCTGTTCCAACCCCCTGCCGCAGTGCGGTGTCCCCACTTCATGTCGGCGTTCTTCTGGAGCTCCATACTCCCCCCGGCCTTAAAGATACAGAGCTGCAGTGCCCGCCAGTCACGTTGCTGGAGGAGTGTGCCCGTTGCAAAGATTTTCGTGGGTTCTTCCTTGCCCGCACACTCCTGGAGACCCTTGAGGATCACATCCAGTCACAGGCCGTTCCCCTCGGGAAGACGGAGCCGCGGGCTTTACACCTGGATGGCCGCATCCCGCTGTCCATCTTCCAGCAGCAAGCCCTAGAGCTGGCAGCACTCTTGCCCGCAGCAGACCCGGAGCCCCATACACTCGACTGGTTGGACCGAGACATTTCCTTTCTGTTAGCAGACGTGCAGGTCCCGCCACATAAGCGGAACATGCTTCAGCAAATCAAATACTGGCGCGACGCCGACGATGTGCGTGCCGCTCAATCGTTAGTTGTTTACACGGACGGCTCTGCGCCCAGCCCCGACACGTTGAGCGGCGACCTCACATGCGGCGCCTGGGCTGCTACGGTGTGGGTCCGGACGGACCAGGGCTTACATTTCCTAGGCCACGCTCTGGCCTGTGTGCAGTCTCCGGACAGCCCATATCACATCGGTGAACTTGATGATACTCCTCTAACATGTGAAGTACTAGGCATAGCCTGGGCCTTAGCGTGGATTATCGAACACGGTGGCAAATACAACTTGCCAATGGAGCTGCGGTACGATTGTACCACGGCAGGCCGAGGTACTTTCGCTGCTGCCAGGCTTGCATACTGCGCTCACGTAGAGGCAGACTACAGTCTCGCCTCCTTCGCTGTCTTTCTCAGACAATGCGCCCAGCAACGCTCTAGCCTATGCCACCGCCATGTTCCAGGGCACCAAGGGGACGTAGGCAATGAGCTATGCGATGAACTTGCTAAGCTGTGCAGGCGCCGTAAACCAGACGTAACGGAAGTCTGCCTGCCCACATGGCCACAGCAGGTTTTTAGGCGTCCGTTGAAGCCCTGGCTGTGGCCCCTTCGCACTACCAGCCCGGATGTGCCTACCCTTTTCGCCTTGGAAAGCGAGGCATGTCGCATGCAGTCACAGCCCAGATACCCTACACATGGCCCAAGACTGGGCAAGATGCCCACATGCACACCTAAGGAGCGCGTGCGGCACGAGTTCACGCTTGTCTCTTTTAACGTGCTCACTCTGCTTGATCCAGGTGCCCCAGGCAAAAATGCGCGCATGGAAGGACTCAAGGTTTCTGCCAAAAGAGATGTCCTCAAAAGCCAGCTCGCTCATATGCAAGTGCTGCTGTGTGGCATTCAGGAGACAAGACTGATCCGTACCGAGATGCTGCCGGACGCTGACTACTGGATGTTGCATTCTGCTGCAGGCCCGGATGGGCACCATGGCGTTGCTCTTTGGATCAGTAAGAAGGTACCATACGCGCAGCACGGCCAGCGGCAATGGTGCTTTGCAAAGGACCACTGCACCGTCGTGGACTTCTCTGCACGGCATCTTGTCGTGCAGCTTAATGCCCCACTAGTCAATTGGACTGTCCTGGTGGCGCACGGCCCTTCAGAGCCACCGGCTCCTGCAGGCACCGCCAAGGCCTTTTGGCAGCAGTGCAGGGTCGCCGTCTCCAGGCGGCCTCGATCCTCGGAGCTTATAATCCTGACCGACGCTAATGCTCACTTAGGGGAAGTTAGCTCGCCGTCGGTAGGCCCCCAGGACCCAGAGCCAGAGACTAGCTCAGGGGAGGCGTTCCATACATTCCTCGCACAGCATGACCTGTATGCTCCCTCTACGTTTGTAGAGGCCCATTCCGGGCCCTCTTACACGTGGATTGCACCGTCCGGCACGGCGCACCGCCTGGACTACATCGGGGTCCCGTTGGCATGGCCAATGCAGGCACTTCAGTCCAGAGTACATTACCAGTTTGAAAGCCTGCAGCTTCGTTCTGACCATCATCCGGTTGTGCTACGATGCTCCATAGACGGCAGGCACCCGGACGACTTATCCTTCCAGGAGAGTTTTCAGCGCAGAGCCATCCGGCCGCAGGTAAGCCAGCCTGATGCAGCATACACGTCGGCCATGGAGTCGGCGCAACGCCACCCACTTCTGCGGTGGGATACCCCTGTTGACGCCCACTTTGAGCAGCTTGTTCATACCTGGTCAGAGGCAGGCCGGTCACTTTGTGGGCCCAGGCGACCAGCACCGAGACAAGCCTATGTGCAAGACGATACGCTCGCCTTGGTCAGGTACAGGCGAGGACTCCGGGAAGCCCTCGCCACCACACACCAGGAGCTCAAGCGGCTCTATTTAAGGGTTAGTTTCGCTGCCCTGTTAGGTTCCTTGCGTTCTGCCGACCCAGCCGGTGTTGCCGGGCGTGTTGGCCGGCGAGGGATCCGTGGACTGCATTACCGCCTGGCTCTCCTGACCCAAGCTCTAGAGCATGCCGGTCACGCCATCCGGAAGATGGTCAAGCGCGACCGCGCACATTATCTCGCGGGCATAGTGAGTCAAGTTGAGCAGGCGGACATCAGAGATCCAAAACACCTGTTCCGCGTTGTCCGGAAGGCGTTTCCGTCAGCAACCTCCAAGAGGAGGCAGGCCTTCCAGCCATTGCCTGCTATCCAAGATTCCGAGGGATGCCTTGCTGTTGATCGCGACCACCGGCACGAGGTCTGGCGAAAGCATTTTGCGGCCCTTGAAGATGGCGAGCCCATCCTGGAAGCGCAGTATGCCGCCAGGTTTGCCCAACAAAGACGGGTTGTAGCCCATGAGCTGCCCGTGTTCGACATCAAAGCCGTTCCTACGTTGTCCGGCATTGAACAGGACATCCTGGGCCTAAAACGGGGCAAGGCCTGCGGACCGGATGGGCTCACAGGCGAGCTCATGAGAGTCTCCCCAAGCATCTCGGCCCGCTTGCTGTTGCCAGTCTACCTCAAGGCGGCCCTGGCGGTGCAGGAACCGCTAGAATTTCGCGGGGGCTGCCTCATTCCCTTAGCCAAGCAGGCGCATGCAGCGCTCCAGTGCTCGAAATTTCGGGCAATTCTCTTGTCGTCCCTGCCGGGGAAGATTTACCACAGGCACATTCGGACCTGTCTAGCAGCTCATTTGAACGCCGAGGACCTGCAAGCTGGCGCCCTTCCTGGCGTGAGCACTGAATCCGTGGCACTGGCCGCTCGCACGTTTCAGGCTCTTGCCCATGCGACCAAATGCGCTTGGAGTATCATCTTCTTCGATGTTAAGGCAGCCTTTTACAGGGTAATACGACAGCTGGTGACACCGGCGACGGACGATGATCAAGCCATACTCAGGGTCTTTAGAACCCTTGGCATTCCGCCCGAAGCCCTCCCAGAACTTGTTCGACACTTGCGGAGGCTTGCTGAGATTCCCAACTCAGGTGCCAGTGAGCACCTAACAGCTGTCGCGACAGACGTCATGCAAGGCACCTGGTTCCGCATGGAACAGTCCACGGTCCTTACCCTGACACATGTCGGAACCCGGCCAGGGGACAGCCTGGCGGACCTGTTTTTCGGATTCGCTTTTTCAGCATATCTCCGAGCGGCCGGTAATATGCTAGTTGACAAGGGTTTGGCAACCCCAATGCCAGTACTTGCCACTACCCCCCCATGGTGCGCGGATAATGTGCCTTCGTTCCTGAGTGCCGGCGCCTGGGCCGACGATTTTTTCCACCCGCACATGCAGCCACAGCCTGTGGGCCTTGTTTCCCGGGTGCTACAAGTGACCACCGCATACGTTGAGCAGGCAGACTCCATAGGCATGCAGCTCACATTTGCAAAGGATAAGACGGCTGCGCTGTTTCATCTCCCCATGCTCCCGCCCGAAGAGTCTGCCCAGTTCAGCACGGGCCCGGAGGGACCAGCACTACACGGCACCAGTGCCGTGACCGGACAGCCCTTTACGCTGCCGGTCGTCCAAGCTTATAAGCACTTAGGTGGTATCATCACGGGTAGCGGCACTCCGGCCCCGGAGATTGGGTATCGATCGCACCAAGCATGGGCGTTGATACGCCCGCTTCGCACACGGCTCTTTGCTGCCGTGAGTATCCCGCTGCCTATCCGGTGTCATTTGCTACGGTCCCTGGCGGCGTCCAGATTTGTTTTTGGTTGTGCGGTACTTCGCCTTCATGCGGCAGTGCACTTCCGGGCGTGGGCGCGGGCCTATGTTGCTATGTGGCGCGCACTGCATAAGCCACGCCCCGGCGAGAAGAGTCCCCACGCATATCTTGTCCTGCACACAGCTGCGGCCCCGTCTCCGCCGCTTAGCCTGGCCCTAGCCAGGGCCGTACTTCTCCGTCAGGTTGTCGCTCGGGGTCCGGCTACCCTCCGACACCTGCTATGGAGACACTGGGAAGTGGAGCCGCATGCTTCCTGGCTAGGACAGGTGGTCCAAGACGTCAAGCATACCGCCCAGTACAGTGACGCGGCCAAGGTTCTCCTTCAATCCCGGTCCATCTTACGTGACCTCGTCGAGGCCGTTCAGGAACGCCCAACGTTTTGGACCAAGCTGTTGAAAGGGGCGGCCCGCCAGTGGCAACAAGACCTGTCCCAATGGAGCCAGGGCCGACACGCAGACAGCGTGCCTGCCAGGATGCCCACCCCTGCCACACCGCAGATGGATGATGCTTGTTTCCGTTGCCACCTGTGTCGCTCCTCTTTCACCAAGCGCAAACATCTATGGGTGCATCTGGCGTGCAGCCACCAAGTCGTTACTCCAACCCGGACCCTTGCCCACACACGCACTTGTGTGGCGTGCCTTAAGCTGTACGGGTCGGTCGAAAGACTGCAGTACCACCTCAAACAGTCGGCACCCTGTCTGTTGCGAACGGTTTGGTTGTTGCCGCCACTGACACCTGATGAGCTCAGGGACGCAGAGAGCGAACATAAGTCGCGGCGGAAGGCCGTCCAACACGGACAGTGGATGCGGCACACGGAGACCGACAGGGCCCTACAAACAGCCGGCCCTCCCGCACTCACGGCACGGGAACGGGTTTTGGCCGAGGGCGAGGACATGCGACTTGACGTGCTAGCACGCCTGTTTCATCCACAGCCTAGTTTTGTGGACTTTGTTACCTCCTATGCCAGCGCGCGCTCCAAGGAAGGCGCACGCTGCAGCAGCGGAGGTTTTTGGGACCACAGACCCCGTTTCACCCCAGCATGACGAATTTATGGACGCGCCCTTCGGGGCCCCAAAGTCCGCCGAAGAAGATACTATTTTGGGGGTTCCTTATCTCGAATCTGGTATAATGAGCCCCAAAACCCTAAACAGGGCCCCCCATAGTAGTTTTCGGGGTGCCATGTTCGGGTTAGCTTACGAATCGAACGATGAGCGCTTACGGTCAGGATGGTGTGTCCGGGGTAGGGTTGCAGGTGATAGGATTCCGGAATCATTTCGGAGGACAGCAAAACGGGTATCCGCTTGCCACTCGGGCTTGCAAATCCCGTGCATTGGTGTTTCGTTTGTGTCAAAGTTTTCTTAATGGTCACTCGTTGGAAATTCATAGGGAGTTATCGCTCTGCTAACAGCTGTCATGAAGTGCTCAAGAATGTGTTGTGTTTCGGTTTGTCGCATTTTCAGCAGGAGCATAATTTCGTTTGTCACTCTGTTGATGGAAACAAGCAGTCGCGACTGCGTATCGTAGTCACAAGTTGCAAAATAAAACGCTGCAAGATTCTATACATAATTATAAATACATATATATATATATATATATATATATATATTCGGCTCTATTATTCATTCAGGTCCCTTGCATCTATTGGTAAGGGCGTTGGGAAAGGTAGCCATGACGCCCTTGTACAGCCTTACAAACCGCTAGCGCCCAACATAATCCCATGAAGTCCAGCTTTTGTTGACGCAGCGGCTCCTCTGCACGCGAAGGCCATCCGAAACCTTCAGAATGTCATGAAGCAAGCCAAGAGGTCATGGGCTGAGAGGCTTCTAGAGGGTGTCGCAACCCTAAGCCCCTAAACCCTACACCCTATAAATGCTACGACCCTCAACCCTAAACCCTAAAACCCTAAACCTGTAACTACGAACCCATACCTGCCCTAAACCCTAAACTCTGTAGGGTTCATATGATGCTGGTTGTTGTTGTTTTGGCAAGAGATGTTCGCAGACCGTGTGCGAACATAGTATATGTTTTGGCCATAATGTAGCTCCTTTATAAGGCCAAAGTACTTACTAGATGGATTCAAAGACCCTCAGGGATAGACAGGGCTCCTCTGTGGCTCGTAGGGTTGCAAAATAAAGCCACATGTATATCCTATGCGAAGCGTCTTAGATTCTTGAAGGGTAACCTAGAGTAAACAATGTACCTTAAAGCAAGGTCTGTGACCCTAAACCCCCAAAACTCCAAACCCGAAAAACAAAGGTACATCTCCCTTGGTTAAAGGTGCCTTGGTTACTCTTGGAAACTCTGACCTCATGAACTCCTAAAACCTAAACTTCCATCCCCACACCCTAGACTACCACCCTATCTAGCCCTTGAGCCTCTAAGCCTAGAGCCTTACGAAAGTGAAAGCCCTCTAAAGCCCTAACCCCGGGAGCTTCACAGTTTTTTAGAAGCCATTTAAAGCCGTAGCCCTCAAACCCCGAGTTCTCCATGTTGAGGCGGAGGGTCTGGTTTTGTATCATTCCCAGAGGGTCCATGTACCCATATAGTATATACTTAGGCCTTAAAGTACCTCTATACGGACACCTTTAAGGTTTAAGTATCTACTATGAGGGTACATGGAGCCTTTGGGATTGTATGTCTATCGAAGTAGTATATACTTAGGCCTTAAAGTACCTCTATAGGGACACCTTTAAGGTTTAAGTATCTACTATGAGGGTACATGGAGCCTTTGGGATTGTATGTCTATCGAAGTCGCATTGAAGCCACCGAGACTTGCCTTTGGCAAGTAGGGAATGGAGGAATGGGGTACAATTGTAGCTACTATTACTACCATTCTTCCATTCCCTACTAACCAAAGGTAGGGAGATTGGCAAAGG
Organism: Symbiodinium sp. clade A Y106; assembly: GCA_003297005.1. Classification (NCBI taxonomy): domain Eukaryota; class Dinophyceae; order Suessiales; family Symbiodiniaceae; genus Symbiodinium; species Symbiodinium sp. clade A. The sequence goes on from BGNK01001548.1 coordinate 21,414, forward strand.
CATCCGCTGAGAACCCCTGGTGTCAAGGATATCAGCGACTATCAAGTGTTCAGTGACAACGATTGGGCGTGATCGCAAGACTCGCCGACCAGTGAGTTCGCACATCATCACGTACAACTGCCGAACCTCAGATCTCTTCAGCTGCCATGTCTCTTCGCAAGTCTAGGCAAGTGGTTTTATGAACTCCGAAATAGCGATTAAATTTGTAGGGGTTTGGTATTTCGTTACATGCTTTTGGTAGGTTCCAAGATATAACCTAGATCAGAAGGATCGCCAAACTAGCACCACCTGCCTTGTTTGGTGTGATCGCCGCATCTTCCGAAAATCATACCCGGAAATGGAGTAGGCGGCAGTAGTTTCAGTTTCGGCTATCCACGAATTATGGTTACCTGGACTCCCGTGGCCTTTTCCGAGGCTCGGTGTCGCTACCGACGCGATGCACAGTGCGAAGGAGTCCATGCAGCACGGTGTCAGGCGCAGTTTACGAAAGATGGTTTAGGGTTAGGGTTTATAGGGTCAATTTTACGAACGATGGTTCCGTGTCCGAGGATACAACAGCTGCCAGTGGTAGTGCAGTCTCGTAAACTTTCCGAAAGACCCTTGCCAGCACAGAAGCAATAACAACAAATTAGTGATTGTTGCCGCGGCAACAGGAAATACAACACATCTTCACGACGCATATGGGGGTTCTCTCTTTCGGGGTCCTTGTGTACACGAGTAGATTACTCTCTTGCGGATCCCCCCATGTGACCCGAATTCACAGAACTCTCCTGTACAACTGTACAACTCTGTATAAATCCTTTAAGGTGGATGGTTTGATTGCAAAACCTGGCATGGAAGCCTAGAAATTGCCATAAAGCCCGGCCTAAGGGTCGCAGCCATGATGAATGTGGTTTGCCTCTCTCGCCCAAGCCCGAAACCCTAAACCCAGTTTTTCGGAGAGATCTGGACTTGGAGATCCAAGACTGCTCCGGGGCATTAAAATGCATATTCAATGATTCTTCCAGTGGAGTTTGGAGTTTAATGTTTTGCTCCTCCTTGGATTTCGACGATTTTCCCGAGTTCTTGAGAGTTTTGGGTTTTATGGTTCAGGGTTCCGGGTTTTCGGACACTGGGTTTGTGGCATAGCGTCTCTGGATCAAGTCTATTTGTTGTTCCTGGCTTTGGTGTGGTGCGTGTTTACTCAATGTGCCAGCACTGAAAAACCTGTGAATGTCCCGCGGGCCCTTCCAGACTGTAATCATGAAGAGTTCCCCCAAATAAGTTGATACCTAGACCCAGATTAAACCTAAGATCTTGTGCCCAAGCCTCAAATGTAGCCCTAATATCCTAAAAGTAAGCCTTCTTCCATGTGACAGGCTCCGTGCCCGAAAGACCCTGCGGGGAAGCATTTTCCACCGTGGCGCCACGACCCCAGGGCGAAGTGTATCAGAACCGCCCCTAAAGCCGCAAGTGGCGAGCCACAATACCCAGGTCCTAGGTAGGATCCTTTTTGGGATGCAGGAGCCCGGTGGCATTTCAGAACCCTACAGGCACTAAAGCATACGAGTTCAGGTACCTGTATAGTATGTAGGTACGTAGTGGGTTCCCATAGAGTGATTTTATGGCCAATGCACATACTGGATGGGCGCATAGACCCTTAGGGTAAACCCTGAAGCTTGCTTTAGAGATCTAGGGGTATAGTTTGAATATATCTGAGGTAATCTTGTATGGGGATGCTATCAAGTCTCCGAAACTCTTCCAATACCCTTTACAGGGCCCATCTTATACAACCCTCAGAAAACCTTTTAAATTTGCTTTAAAGGACAGAACTCCTGGACCCTGGACCTCTGAAACCACCTTTATACATGGGAGTTTCCGAAAAAGTAGGGGTACCTTATCTTGGGGTCCTTATAGTAAGGATCCTACTATTTGGGTCACTATATTAGGGTCCCCTATATTCGGAAACTCCCACATAGATGACGAGTCTACAAGACTTGCAAAAGAACATACTTCAAACCTACAGAAGCCCTTCTACTGCCCTTAGGTCGAGATGGAGGAAATGGAGCTGGTTGAATCGGCTTTCAGTGACATCGCCGCTTTCGAAGGCGGGTAGAGATATTTCTTTAGCAGGATTTAGGGCTTTAGGGTTTTTAGGGTTTAGAGCTTATATAGGGATTAGGGACCTAGCCTGCCAGAAACACCAAAGAACCTACTCATTAAACCTCAAAGCCCTAAGCCCTACACACGCTCTAAACTCCAAACCCCGAAACCCCTACATGACATGAAGTGGTTACCTTATCCGCTTGCTGTTGGGTTTTGTCAGAGAGTAGGTCTGGGAATACTTAGTAACATTCCTCTTATAGGCGCTATGTAATGGCGTAGTTAAGTAAACCCAAAACCCTAGTGTAATCATTGAGACCCCGCTACTAAACCTCCCATAATATCCTGGATAGTCGCCCCGATAGAACCCTTTCAAACGTAGCTCTACGAGGAACCCCTGCTAGGTCTTCCAGTAGTACCCTTTGCCCCTTTTATTGCGGGGTCATTTTTTTATATTTTAGAGTATTTGCAGTATGAGCAATGGGTATCCTTTTATTTACGGGCTGCTGGTGAACCTTGGCTAAACCCTAGGGCTAGAAGTATACAAATACTACCTACTTAGCGGCTGAAATCTGCAAATCGTCTTTAGTTTACAAAATTTGGAGCCCCAGGGAAAGTAGCTAGAAGATCCTAAACCCTCTGAGCCCTGAACCCCTAAACCCCTACCCTGCGGCTCCAAATGGCCCAAAGTAGGTAGTATTTACAGACTTTAGACCCCAAAGTAGGTACTGTTTGCATACTTGGAGCCCTAGGGCTCGAATATCCCCATAAAATGCTATTGCTTATGTGCTTTTGGGGTCCCTAAACTGTACATGACCCATACTTGGAGCCCTAGGGCTATACCCTAAACCCTAAACCCTAAACCCCGTGAACCCTAAACCCTAAATCCTAAGCCCTAGGAGATCCTCCCGACATCCTCCTGACGTGCTCAGAGCCCCGGGAGCGGCCATACGGAGTCACAGTTTAGGGACCCAAAAAAGCACATGAGCATAAGCTTTTTATGGGGATATCCCTACCTTATTGGGCTTCATTGTAAGGGGCCTTAACAGTGCGTCTCATCCATCAGCCCTACTTGAACTCCACATACCCGATCTATCTTTTTCGGACTTTTTTTTGCTTTTTCGGACTTTTTTGTTTGTTCGTGGTTAAGGTAAACCCTATATGCTGCATTTTTGGAGATGCACATGGGAACTTTTGTCCGCAGCGAATGCTACGAGGCCTCAAGACGGTTCAAGAGTGGCGAGGACACCAGAAGGCCTTCTTGTTGGAAGATATTTGAAATAGGGGCCTTATTAGTTAGAATAGGGGCTCCACTTACGGGTTCTTACAATGAGGAACCCTGAGCGACAGTCTTGTTGATATTTCAGGTTTCTGTATTGAGACTTGGTAGCTGGGGTTCAGGGCTCCTTTAAACCCTAAACCCTAAACGCTAAACCCTAAACCCTAAACTAAACCCCAAACCCCAAACCATAATGGGGTTCCCCTTTAAGGTGCTGAGGTTTCAGTTTCGGGCCTAGGAGGTTCATGGGACTGAGTTACTGGAGTTACAAATGAGGCAGCTATACTGAAAAGTAGTTAAAACACAGTTATGGTACTTATAACTGTAGGTTTTTAAGTCCCATGAACCTCCAAGTTTGGGAGTACAGTTACAGTATCCCCTACAGTCCTCAAGATGTGTAAATATTACTGTCTCTGGTGATTCTTGCCGCAACCGTGAATACATGCTCACATGTAACATGTGCCGTAGGGTTCCTTGCTATAATTGTAGTATAGTATACTTCCAAAGCTCTATTTTGATTATGGCCCCTATAGCAAGAACCTGAACCCTAACCCCTGATCACTTGACTTTGAAAGGCTATCTGGGTCCCGGCTTGTACTAAGTTGTACTACTCCTCGCGAAGGGACTCAATGGCGGAGCCGACAAACCAACTGAGCTTAGCCTAAACGCCGAGCTCTAAACCCCGAAATCGTACACGCTAACCCACAACCTTAAACCATACAAGCTTCAGGGAATCGAGATGTAAGGGCTCATGTGAAGGGTTCCTATGGTTGGCTCTTTCATATAGGGTGTAGGACTTAGCGTATAGGGGCTCAGTGTTTAGAGATTAGGGCTTTAGGTTTTCAGGGCGGGCGTAGGGCTCAGTGTTTAGGGTTAGATATCCAGCTCCAGCACATCTCACAAGTTCTGGTCAAGGACTTCTTGCTAAAAAACGTAGCTCGAGCAGTAGCTATATAAGGCTTGAGCACCTATGATCTTCCGACAAGTTTAGTATTTAGAGTTTTGTGGTGTATATGCTCGAGCCTATGTACGAAGTTCCAAGCTCTGAGTGCTAAGCCAGATGCAGACAGGAAGCAAAGCCGGAACAAACAAGCCGATCCTGCACTAGTAATCCGAAGCTCCTAAATTTACAATACCCCAAGCCCCTGCTTCCAACCCCACTCGAGCCTTCAACGCCCAGAATCCAAAGTTTGCACACTCCCGTAAAGATCGTAGAGAACGCTGTAAAGCCCTGAGAATTCCTCAACTTCGGATCAACCTCCCAGGCTTCTTTGCTTGCAGCGGCGGAGAACAGCGCCCTTGGCATGGTTTCACGGCCCCGATGCTTTACAGGGTTTAAGGCAAGGGGCCACGCACCTACATAACCTATAACTATATAGTATACACATTCGGCTTAAGGGGGTTGCTGTAGGTGCTTTGGGGTCCAAGCATGTATTATGTACTTACATGGACCAACCTGGGTAGGATGCTGTTGAGAGATCCAAGCCCACGATCAAATTCTAAATGTGCGCATGAAGATACGGCTTGTTGCTTGAGGGTCATGGCGGTTTTGGGGTGACGGGTAAAACTACACGATCATATGCTAGCTTGCTCGACTGCACCCAACTTCTTGCAAACTTGGAAAGTTTGGTTTCAGCAATGAGCGCTTAAGACCAGAACCTGCTGCTTGCGATGCTGACAGTAGTGCTGTGCGGAATCAGTTGCCGCCGCTACGCCCAACTGGGCCTTTGGCATTTTTTGGGAAGCTCATGCTAGGTTTTCAGACAAAGTGCCTCTTGCCCGCCAGAAGAGCAAACAATGCTCTGCCACTCCAAGCTGGAGATCAAGGATGCCCTGACGAAGGCGTGATTTACTTGCGTGTTCTTTTTTCGTTCTTATTATAAAGGAACCCCTATATGGGCATATGGACCCTTACGGCCCCCAAAGCAACACTCGGAAGCTGCAGGCGCCGAGCCCTGATAGTACCGCTATCAATCCTTACCCTAAGCGACCATGTGCCCAAATAGCATATACTTTGCCCCCCTTGTACCTGAGTCGGGACTACTTCGAGGCCAAAGTATCTACGATTTGTGTACATGGACCCTTATACCCTAAACCCTTATAGAATCCTTATAGATCCCTTAAAGGAACCCTAATGGTACCCTTAAAGGACCCCTATTTGTGTACATGGACCCTTAGGGTTCTCACAAACCCAACCCCAAAAAATCCGAAAAACCTGGTGAGCCTTAGTACAAACCGCACAAGACCCTTGTGGATCCTCATAAAACCCCACTCTACCCATAGGCCCCAAAGTAGTTCCTTTTTGGGGTTCATATTTAGAATTCTATAAGGTAATCCCCAAAAGAAACTACTTTGGGGCCTATGGGTATGCCCGTAAAATCCTGGAAAAGCGCTAAATGTAGACTAAACCCTGACTGTTGCAAGGTTCCGAGCTCCGAGACAAGGGCGGCGGTGTCCAACTTCCGGAGCATCCTGGGCCGCGCAGCGGCAAATTAGGGAACCAGGGTTTAAGTTCAGAGTTTAGGCGGTTGAGGATTTAGAGTTTAGGGTTTAGGGTTTTAGGTTTTATAGGGTTTAAGATTTAGAGTTTAGGGTTAAGGGGGTGAGGTTGGGTTTTGCTGGGTTACTGTAGGGTTTGACAGTTTTCAGGGTATAGGATTTTAGGGTATAGGCCCTCACAGCGCAGCCGTGAGCGGTAGTGTTTTATAGGTTGTATAGGGTTTCTATATAAGAGGTGCGGCGTACATACAGGGGCCCGAATACTTGGAACGAGGTTTCGCGGTCAGTTTAGACTGGCGTGCCTTCAAGAGGTATCTACATAGGAGGCTCAGAAAGGGTATTATAATATACGAACTAAGACGTCAGGACTTGGAGATTGAGAAAGGAGCCGGAATACTCCGGGGCAAACTAGAATTAGGTGACAACGCTCTGTGTTGGACGGGGAGGGTGTGGTCGTGGTCGAGTAGAGGGGTTGGGGGGTGGTGGCGGTAACAACCTGAACCGTCCTAAACCCTAAATCCCTACGCACCTAGGGTTAGAACAGCCAATACCCGGCACCTCGACTTCCAAATCGTTTCTTGCCAAACACTAAACCTTAATTAAGCTCTTGAATCAAAAGCCATCCGTACAACCTACTTAATACGCTTTCTTCCAGAAACCTCCAACCCCTAAACCCTAAGCCCAAACCCGAAACCACAAAGGTTGGATGGGAGACAGACCGCTTCCGGAATGCCAGCGGATGGGCTACACCGAGGTGCTTGGGTCAGCCGGGTGGGTGTCGGGATATTTTGGACGATCAGGGTGCTACAAGCGATCTACATGGATCTATATAGATTTTTATCAGGTTCCATGCAGGCGTGTATTTGCTAGACTGGTGCACCGCATGCAGATGAAATGCTGCACCGTAAACCCCAAACCATTATCCCTAACCCTAAACCCTAAACCCCAAACCCTAAACCCCTAAACCCTAAACCATAAAACCCTAAACCCTAAGGCCTACCAGCACCCCCCCAAGTACCCTTTAATAGAGTCCTTATGGCCCTGAGTAGTGGGTATTTAGGGTATGATAGAGGGTAGTTGGGGGGTGCTTGTATAGACCCTAAACCCCTAAACCCCTAAACCTTAAGCCCTAAACCCTAAGGCCTATAGACCCTAAACCCTTAACCACGTCACTCGATCCTCGCGATGATGCACGAGGTCAGACTCAGAAAGTCTCGCGAATACGCCGGCAACATATACGGGTGCAGGGTTTAGGGTTTAGGGCCTTAACTCAACAACTAACGAATCCCAGACCCTATCACCTTAAATCGCAAAACCCGAACACCACAAGCCCCGTAAAAACATCTTTGAGGCCAAGCCCTTAAGCTCTATAAACCCTAAACTCAAGCTTTCTTGCCGAGCCTTAGAGCCTAAGTAACACATGTACTACACCCCGCAGTTGCGAAGGAAGTCAAACCCGTGTCCTGTGTCAGTGATGGTTCTGCCACACCGGAGCGAACACGAAAGCACTGACCCTCAGATGACACGTCGCGTTTCCACAAAGGGGATGAGTCACGGTAGCCGACCCGGATTATTCGGGGTCACAAGCTGGTCGTAGCCGCATCTAGAGAAAAGCAGCAAAAGCCCAAGGATACGACGAGCAACAGCTTATGAAAAGCCGTAGTCCGGAGAGCATGGCTGTCCATAAACTCCCTCCACTGGCCCTTCACTGAGATCTCCGATGTCCCGCTTGTTCCTTCAGCAGATGTTCTTCACGGCTGCAACAGCACAAGCAAAGCATGGCGGCTGCACCGCTACCCAGCTGTCCCAGAGACTCCAATATCCCTTAGTTAAGGAATATTCTTTCAATCATATTAGGGATCCTAGAAATATTTTAAGGCCGCATATTCCTGAATTAATGTATATTGGAGTCTCTGGGAATGCCTAGGCTGTTAGAAAACCCACCAACACGCAATAGTCTGTATCGATCGGAAGGGGAATGCATGGTTGTTTCGCTGCTGCTGCCTTTGCTACTTAGTAGCTGAGTGGATACACTTTACACCTTTTTGGGATAATATTACCCACAATAAAGCCAAAAGTGTACACTTTTGGGGGCTTATGAACTCAGCAACTAAGGCTACTGTACCCTAAGCCCCAGCCCCAGACCCACAAGGCGACCCAGAACCTGAAAACTCAAAATCTGAAGCCCCAAGTGAAATCCTCAACCCTAAACCACCCCAAACCCTAAACCCCAAAAGAAATCCTAATCCCTAAACCACGAAAACAGCCTGTAGAACTCCATACGACTGCTTAAGCAATCTTAAAACTTTCCTGCGGGGTCCATGTACCCAAACAGTATATACTTGGGCCCCAATGCACCTAAATAGGGACTACTTCAAGGCCAATGTATATTATTAGGGTTCATGCACCCTTAGGGTTACCGGGCCTTACGGGTTTAGGTTTAGGGTACCTTGAAGGACATCATCAGTGTGGCCCGGAGTAGCCAGAGCCTTGCGGACGAGGTCTACGTCCAGGCCGGTTGAGGTATTCTTAGACGAGCTTGATAATCAAATGTGATGCGTCTATGCAAGGTTCTATAGGCTTCTATTTTAGGGGTTTAGGGTTCAGGTTTAGGGCTTGAGCTAGGAGCGCCTGGGCACGCCAATTCCTTTTCTGTGGCGTTCAGGCCTTGCAGGCTGTATGGCTTACCTGCAGCCCCACAACTTTCTGATTCGGATTCCTTACTCTGTTTTCCTTCTGTATTTTCTTACAAACCTAGACGTTTCGGCTTCCCTGCACCCTAAACTCTAAGCCTAAACCTTGACAAACCCAAAGAAACCCTAAACCCCAAGCCTGAAACCCTAGTGACGCTGAAGGTTTTCTGTAGTAGTTGCAAGTTTATAGGCGCTTGGCTTTCTGGGTTTAGGGTCCCCCTACTCAAGGTTGGGATCTTAAGGTCTTTAGAGTTTTAGGGCTTAGGGCTTAGACTTAGGATGAAGAAGAGTTTAGGTTTCCAGTTGGGTTTTTCCCTTCCCCTGTCCATTCAAATTCCTGGCTCTTGGTGGCGGGTACACGAGTTAAGTGTTAATCCAATATCTCAGATATTTTCGTATATAGTAACCTCGAAGCAAGGTAGCGGGAATCATGCCAGTTTGAGACAACCGCATGATTTGGTTTTGGGCTGCAGGTGTTGATGATACCCATATACTCCTCGAAAGTTCCTCCACGATCCCTTTCGGTGGTAGACATAAACCCGAAACCGAAACCCTAAACCGTAACGAGTGCATACCCCAAGGCACCCTTTGGTCTATGCCGGAGCGGTATGGTCTTGACGTCTCATGGCCCTTGGACCATAGATAGGCCCTCAACCCTCCCACGCCCATAGAATCTGCACTCTTGAGAGACCGAGGCCCCTGAATCCTAAACCTCGCGCCCTAGCCCATCAGAAACGACGATGGCATGCCAGGTCATCAAGCAGCTGAGAGACAATCCTTCCCCTGGCTCGGTGTTGTTGCCCGTCTTGTGCAGACAGGGCTCGAGTCTTTGAATAGTTTTGGCGTTTATAGTTCAGAAGTTCAGAGCGCTTGAACTTCGGACTGTTAGGTAGTTTAGGCCGTTTCGGGTCACCTATATGGGTTAGACAAGCTGCAACCCCGACAGCACGGAACCACAGCCTCTAGCATCCTCTCTCAACCCTTGTTTCCAAGATTCGGGTTCCTTCTCAGGGATGCTTAAAATAGAAGCCTAAACAATTTATTGGTCCTTGGAATCCCTTGTTTTCTATTATATATATATATATATATTATGTTAAATACTATATAAATGACTCCCAAACCGAAGTCTACATAGTAATGCCCCTACATTAGGCGATTAAGGTCCCGTGCAAAGCACGTGAAAAATAGTGGAGGTCCTTACGCCGCACTAAAATCTCGTCTAGACACAACAGTCCTCGTCACACGGGGGTTTTGCAAAATAGGGTTGTCTCATTTGTTGCTACGTGTAATGCACCTCCTGCTGCTTAGAGTCTGCTACAGGGTGCCTGATTTCTTGCAGCTCCGTCGACCCTGAAAAACCAAGAAACCCTCAATCCTGAGACTCTAAACCCTAAACCCCATAAGACCTTAACCCTAAACCCTGAAACTCTGAAACCCTAAACCCTTAAACCCTGAAACCTCAAACCCTTACCCACCCCAAAACCCTAAACCCTAAACCTGGAAACCCCAAACCCTGAAACCCCAAACTTGAAACCCCAAAAGTCTAAACCCCATAACTTTAAACCCCATGACTTTAAACCCCATAACCCAGAAGCGAGCGAGGCTTGGCTGGAAGCTGCTTCTTCGACTGTGTCAGCAGGCACTGGCTTAGGGCGTTTAGGGTTTAGGGGGTGAGGGTTTAGGGTTTGCTGGCCTAGGGCGTTTAGGGTTTTCAGGGTTTAATAAGGGTACTGACTTCAGTGACTTCAGTATACCATCTTCTGTAGAACGGTGTTTTTCGGGATAGGGCTTCATCATGGGTGCGTCGGGTTTCGTCGTACCCTAAACCATAACCTTAAGACGCTGCAGCCCTAAACTCTAGAACAGACTTTCGGCGTGCTTCCGGTTTTTGAACTTCACGGCTGATTTTCGGGGCGTCCAGGGTAGACGTCTCGACCCCCCAAGCTTCCGGCTTTCCGGAGACTTCGATATCCCTTAATTAAGGATCCCTAATATGATTTAAGGAATATTCCTTAATTAAGGGACTTGGCGTCTCTGGGTCTTTACCGAAAGCCCTCTAAGAATTTCAACCGCGGGGCCCTCGAAGCCCAGGGGCTCCAAGTAGCCCAAAGCAGGTACCATTTATATACTTTAGGGTTTAGGGCCGCTTAGGCGTTCAAGGTTTTAGGGTTTAGGGTTTGGGGCTTAGGGGCTGAGGGGGTTCAGGGGTTTAGGGGTTTAGAGTTTAGGGGTTAGGGTCTAGACCCCCAAAACCCGAAAACCTTAAACCCTAGGTCCTAGACCCTAAACCCCTTTATAGCCCTTAGAACCCCCTTTAAAGGTATAAGCCCTTATAGTCCCTTTAAAGGAACCCTTATAATCCCCGTTAAAGGATTCCCTTAAACCCAAACAACTAAGGGGTGACCTGGGTGCGGTCAGGTGCGGCCAAGCGATCGCTTGGAGGAGTTCATAAGGCCAAGGGCGTTAGGGCTTTAAGGGTTTTTTAAGGGTCCCTTTAAGGGTTACTTTAAGGGTTCCTTTAAAGGTCCCTGTAAGGGGCTGTATAAGGGCTGCAAGGTTTAGGGTTTTAGGGTTCAGGGTTTGGGGGGTTTTGGGCTTTAGGTCTGGGGTTCTAGGATTTAGGGTTCTAGGGTTCAGTAAGGGTTCCCAGTGCCTCGCCTTTTAAAGCTTTCCAGGTTTAGGGTCGGGGGTTCGGGGGTTAAGGGCGAGAGTTAGGGGCTTGGTTTCGGAGGTCGCGGGTAAGGGGCGTTCTTTGTTTTGTTTGGGATTGTTCTACACATGTCTGCAGAGTGATGTGACTAGTGGCTGATGTCGGTCAGCCCTGCATATGCATACGAAAGCTGTCGCGCAATCCCTGCATTATGATAGGGATCCCGCGTCTCCAACTTCTACATTGCCTTGTTTTTCGGCGAACATGAACGTCCAGGCTTCTGCATGTGTCCCTAAGGCTCCATGTGCCTCTATAGCCATGTAGCATGTACTTAGGCCTATATATTATACAGGAACATGGAGCCTTAAACCCCGAGCCTGAACCCTTATGGTACCCTGAAGAGAATCCTTACTGGAACCCTTTATAGGCGCACGGAGCCTCAGGGTGTCTCGTACGGCTTTGTGGCTTTACAGCTTCGAGCACAGACTGCACTTTGCAGGCGGAGCAGGTCGGCTACTGGACTCTAATTAGCATCCACGCTAGGTCTCAACTGGGTCGGTGCTGAGGAGCTTAAATCGAGTTCCCATGATGAGGAAACGAGGTTAATCACATTAGATCCTATTATGGCAATTAAAACAAAATTCCTGCACGAGAACGCAGTAAAGCCCCAAGACCACACAATCACTACAGAATACCGTGAACACCCACCGAACCCGTCGGCTTTCAGGCTTCAGCAGTACATCCAAAATCGTAAACTCTGTATTATGCAGGCGGGGACAGGAGCTCAACCAAACAAACGAAACCGTTACCCATCCTACAGTGCCCAGGCACCTACATGGGAGTTTCCGAAAAATTAGGGGTACCTTGTTTGGGGGTCCTTATAATAAGGATCCTACTAGTTAGGGTACTATATTAGGGCCCCCTAGTTTCGGAAACTCCCACAAACCCTAAACCCCAAACCCCTAAACCCTAAACCCTATTTTCGGAAACTCCCACATAACGGCTAATTAGCTGGACTCCCAGGTTCTGCAGAAACACCGGTCATGTCCTTCGGGTCCCCAGAGAGCCCAATACCCCTTAATTAAGGAATATACCTTAAATTATAAGGGGCTTCATATTATGATTTAAGCTATATTCCTTTATTTAAGGGATATTGGGTCCTTTGGGTCTAACCCGTCAGCTCATAGCAATAAGATGAAAGCATAGATTGATTGTTTGGACCGCAAATGTGCCCTAAACGAAACACCCAAAGCCGCCACTGCAGACGTAGCGCTGAATCCTATACCCCAAACCTTAAGCCCTTAGCCCAAAAGCCTAAACCGTAAACCCTACCTCCCACACCTTAGCTTCTTGCAGGTCGTTCGCCATGCACGAGGTGAACAGTGATAACCACGAGGCCCGACTCTGTCCCGAAGCGCTGAAGGCTAACTATCTAGGTTCCGGAGTAGTACCCTTCTGCCCTTTTCATTTTAAAAGCAGGGTACACTTGGCTACCCAGGAACCTAGTATAGTAATCATCGTATTAATGGTGCCAATAGTAGTACACAATAGCAGATAAAACGATAACAGCATACATTTATAGTAAAAATGGCAGCAGTGTTGGAAAGTTGGAAGTTCCTGATGTGATGCTGTAACCTGGAAATCATTGCGAGTCTTGTAGCTTGCGTGCTGGGTCGAACATAATAGCTGTGTTCTGAGGATCACATCTCAGAAGAACACGTTAAAGCCGACCGTGAACCCTGACCTAAACCTCAGGACCCCAACATATAATAATTAGGACCAGCGCTAAACCCTAAAGCCTAAACCGTATCCGAAACCACCAAAACCCTCAAGACTGTGAGACATGTCACCAAACCCTAATTATAAGTCCGATGTCCCAGGCCCCCAAAGCCCAAATCCCAAATCCCTATACCCTCAACCCTACAGCCTGAAGCCTAAATCTCTAAGCCCTGAAACCTGAGCCCTACATCCCTAAACCTCAAACCCTGGCTATGAAGGTGGCGCAAGTGGCGAAACACTGCGTGGGAATCCCAGTGCATTGGTGTATTTCCCTAAGGCTGCAACTACGCAATAAAGTCCAGTATTGGTACCTACTTTGGGCTATTTGGAGTCTTGGGGTTTGTTGGGGGACGTCCACCTTTTGAGAGTTTGAGGGGCTGTTTAAGGATTTGGGGAGTGCGGGCCTCGGGTTGGGGGCTATAGGGCTTTGGGGTTTTGTGTAGTTGTTTAGGGTTTGGGGTTCCACAATTTGCGGGTTAGGGCATGGGTTAAGTTTAGGGTTGTCAGTTTCAGGGGTCCTTGCTACATTGTACTCCAGGTTTTCAGAAGAAGCAGGGATCTACAGTAAAAGTACCTGCAAACTAGCCGACAACCAGAAACCCTGAACCCTTAGTCACGGAACAGAAACCCTATAGTAGAAGCCAGAAAGTTGGAACATCATTATCCTCATGCCCTCTAGGTAAAGTATAAAGGATCCTAGCACTAACCCAACTTTCTGGCTTCTACCATACAACACCTAGGCCCCTGTAAAACACAACAGATTTGCATGTTGGTTAATTGACAGGAGTCTACACTTAGACTTAAACCCTAAAACCTAAACCCTGAGACCCACAACGCATGGAGACCAGGGCTTAGCAAGGGCTTCCCATTCTTCAAGGTATTTGTTGTAGAGGGCCTTGTGCACCGAGATATTGGTAGGGAGGCTAGAGTAGAGTTAGGGTCTAGTACCTACATGCCAGGTTACTTGACTTTAAACAGCCTTTCGAAGTACTGATACCCTATAGACCCTACAACTTTGAGGGGAAAGAAACCCTGGTTTAGTGTTTAGTTTTCGGGGTTTAGGGATTCGGGACCTTCCGAAGTTTCCTAAAACCTAAACCCAGGGATCTAGCATTCTGGGATCTTCAGATGTCCAGGCCTTGAGGGAGTCCGTCAGCCTCAGTCTGCTTTAAAATGACGGAAATGGGACTGAGCAACTAGGGCAAAAGGGTTCTATGATAGGATGATAGGGTTCCCATTAAGGGTTTCTTCAAGAGTGTAGCGTTTAGGCCCTACTCCAAACAACAGGTGTCTGACCTGAACGCCAATATGGCCCCCGACAAGCAACGCCCGGATGGCCTTGCGCTGAGCATCGTATCGCACATTGGCATAGAGGTCTGAATAACTGCTAGTATCCATTCCTTGTCCCTGTAAATAGTGTAAGTACAGTTTCATAAAAAGCCTTTCAAGTACTCTGGCCCCTATATTGCGTCAACTCTGGTTTTTTCTGGGGGAGGGGGGGNGGGGGGGGGGTGACAGTTGAAGGCCCGAAGCTTTATTTCGCAAGCGGCGCTGAAGAGGTTCAGATTAGGAGGCTTCAGCTTACGGAAGCCCTCATGAGGTCGCAAGCGCTACTCGCTCAACGTTCATGTCTTCGGGGGATGTCGGTGTTCCTGGTGCAACCTGAAGCCTCCATAGAGTAGAGCAAGCCCCGTCTCGTCCGACGAACTGCAACAAGCGACGACGACAACGACAACGAGGACGACAACTATCACTGCCGCTGCAGCAGCAGCAGCAGCAACAACAACTACGACGACGACTACGACTACGAGTACGAGTACGAGTACGAGTACGACTACTACGACGACGACGACTACGACGACCACCACCGCCATGACTACACTATGCTGCTGTTGCTGCTGCCACCACTACTACTACTACTACTAATACTACTATACTAGTAATACTAGTACTACTACTACTACTACTACCACTACTACTACTGCTGCTACTACTACTACTACTACTACTACTACTACTACTAGGGTTCCGCGCCTCCTGGCGCCTGGTAGTTTTGAGTGGTCGAGTGTGTAAAATGCTGGGTTTTTAGTATTTTTTTAGAAATTGTAGTCAAGCCAACTTCAAACGAACTAATTGCTCGGGCTTATGATGATGATGATAAGGATGATGATTATGAGGATGATGAAGAAGATGGTCAGGTTAACGTTCATGTCACTGCCTTTGGCGATCA
>BGNK01001548.1:36801-99967 GCA_003297005.1 Symbiodinium sp. clade A Y106
ACTACTACTACTACTAATACTACTAAGCGGCAACAGGAAGAAAATGAACAACAGTGTGCCTGATACTACGGTTGAGTATGAGTATGTTTGATTTACGAGCGTCGGGCGCCTGGAGGCGCGGTCAGCTACTACTACAACAACAACAACTACTACTACTACTACTAATACTACTAAGCGGCAACAGGAAGAAAATGAACAACAGTGTGCCTGATACTACGGTTGAGTATGAGTATGTTTGATTTACGAGCGTCGTATTAACATGCTACATGCAAAGGACATCATGAACGACAGTTTTGACACCAACATCACCCTCAACGCTGTTTTCTGAAATTGCCCTGACTGCACATTCTACAACATAATATGAACTATCTAGTGTTCATGGCTGAGGAGACGTGGAGATGATCCCCGTCACTGCTTCCCTGGCTTATTTCGGATTCTGGAGTATGTCAGGTTTATTGTATTAGGCTTTGGCGTTTGGGTTTAGGGCCACGAGGCTCTTTAGGCAATGTTCAGTGACCCTGCTTTGGGGCGAGGGTTTCCGTGTTGGGTGGCATCGTGCTTCACGGGATACGCCGGGATTTGGGGGCTGGTCCTTCGGATTTGTGCATAGTGCTTACGGCTACAACAGAACATTTGACATGATTTTGACTTGCCCCATTGATCACATTATGCACTGCACTAGCCTGCAACCTAAACCCAACTGCAGTCCCCAATACTGCTACTGATGCTAACTAGTAGGCTCCTGATTTCCAAAGTTCACCGCAAGGGTCTTTCGGGTGGTGCAGAGCAGGAGGCGGAGGCCTCTGTGAAGCAGGTCAACGAGAAGCTACAAAAAAGTGCCTCGCCAGGGCCATGTGAAGCAACTGGACCACTACGTGAAAGACATGTCGAACAGTGCAGGGTGCCGTGCGACATTTTCGGCGCCACACCGCGGACCTCCTTTCATCCTTGGAGATACTTGAGGGTTTCTCAATGCAACACAGAGGCGGCCGTGATTTATGAAACCGAAGTGCTGCAAGCTGCAGGGTGTCGTGCGACATTTTCGGCGCTACGCCGCGGACCTCTTTTCATCCATGGAGATGCTTGAGGATTTCGCAATGCAACACAGAGGCGGCCGTGATTTGGGAAACCAAAGGACGTTGGGGCTTCGACAGCATCCAACCAGATACCCATCCACGGAAAATCTCTTGTAAGCCTAACGAATGTGTAGTCTGGACTCTGGACTCTCCGGGCAAGGGCTTCCCTGTTCTCTCGTCTTTTACTTTTGTTTGCGAGGACACCTAAGGCATACCTTGGGCTCTGGGGTGTCCTTTGGTCGGCCCCGAGATGCAAAGATTCAGGGATTTAGGGTTTAGGCTCTAGGGCCGAAGGGTCAAGCTTTAGCTGACGTGGCTCTTCAACTATGCTACTTCGTTGCAGATGCGGGGATCAAGAAGCATTTATCGGATCCTGCAAAAAAAGATTCTGGTCTGGTAGTTTACGATGGTAAACAATTGCAATGCTTGGACATTTAACCTCAACAGCACTTTCAAGTTAAATGAGCTCAATGGTGTTCCTATCTTAGTAGCGATCGACTAATTGTGTGCTACGCTGCGCTTAACATAAGTAGGTGTGGTTACAGATCAGTACGTCTGTGCAAGTTAATAGCAATCGAAGTACGGGCAACAGCAATAGTAGCAGTACTCGGAGTTATGCCATAGATGCCAATCATAGTAGCTGCTGCTGGGGCCTGCTCGGGGCACGCTGTATTTCCAAGACCCCGAAACCTTGAGCCCGAAGCCCTAAGCCGCATACTGTGAACCCTATACCCAGGCTTATAAACCCGGCAACCCCAATCACTCAAATCCAACAAGGAAACTTCGACCGTTTCTACGTCCTAGACCTGCTCTGCTCCATCTACGCCCGGGCTAAACCGCTTTAGGTACATTTGCTTGGAGCTGTCAGGTGCTCCTGATCGACTACAGTGTGCGGAAGGCAGCAGAGATGCCGTAGGGCTGCGGGGTATAGGATTAGCCACAAATTTCAGGTTCTGTTTTGCGTTGCATCTGCATACCTGTAGGCTCATGCCCTACCCCTTTTTTAGGGTATCTACTTTCTATACAACACATCCTATGCACAAAACTAGGTATCCTATCTAGGTAGCAGCAATGCCAGGGCAGGGAGGCGAGGGACCCGGGTTGACAGGAGCTTCTGTGGATAGGTACTTCTGTCGGATCAAAGTGTGTAATGTATGGGTGCGGCACCGGAATCGCTATGAATATCTTGAGAACTAAAACTAGACAGAAGAATCCTGAAACTCAATCCATAGCCTTAAGCCCCCAAACCCCCAAACCCCACTGTAAACCTTATACTGAACTCATCGTGCTGTATAAAGTTTACTATACAGCTTTGTATATGACACTACATAACTTTACATGGCTTTGCCATGCAGCTAGACATCCCGACAAGCCTTGGAATAGGGCGACCGAGGATCAGAACTTTGTACCCGAAGCTATATTGACATCAGTACTGCAGTTTCAGGGACGTCCTTGTCGAAGGTTGTTCACGAACCTCTACAGTTCAGGGTGCAGACTGCAAAGGTGAACCCGGAGTGGTTAAACCCTCGCACAGCAACCGCCAGTCAGACGTGCAGACTTTGCAAGTGGTGATCCGTTTGTTGTGGCTCGAAGCTGCTGTGACACAGGACATCCTGACACAAGCAGGCAGCACATGGTGTATGTAGACGCAGCAGGCACGCGACAGCCCAAGAGCCATTTAGAGTAGGTAAGACCTTGAGTTTCTGGCGTTTAGCGGCTAGGTTTCAGATTCAATGCTGCAGGAGTCATATCGGTTTGACATGCAGCCGGTACTGCCTTGAAGTTTCTGCATGGATGCATCATGTTTCTTGGCGGGCCAAGCTGTCCGATGTCTAAAACTCAAAGGCTTGAAGAAGAGAGCCCGAAGCCCAGAACCACTCAACCCCAACTCTTTGAACCCTTATCTACTGAAGCCCTAGTCCTTCAGAGCCCAAACACGCCAATTTTTCCTTCCCTTGAATTCGGGAATTTTCCGGCATCTCATCATGGGCCTCCGGGTGCCTTCTGCGGCATGAAAGCATGGCTGCAGCCGCCATGGCCCGGGGCCCAGCCTCGAAAGAATAAGGGTCCCTTAAAGGGTTTAGGGTTTAGGGTTCCTTCGAGGGTTTAGGGTTTCAACCCTAAACCCATAAAGGGTTCCTTCAAGGCCTCCTTTAAGGGGTCTATGTGGGGGGCTAACACTCTTTCCACAATTTAGTATAGGGGATCAAATATGGGGCCAATGGACAGTAAGTTGTGGCCAGGGTATCCAGTCTTCTCGGGCGAGGCATAATAAATTCAACGCTGAACAGATTTTGCGATCTTACAGAGGCCTATGTTTGTTTAGCGTTTTGGAAGAAGCTCAAGGAGCCTGCTGGTGCGAATGGCCGTGTCAATGGCAACTGTACCTCAGGCCGAAGCTGTGGCCCGCGATGCAGGGTTTAGGGTTTGGGGTGGGGTTTAGGTTTGAGGGTGATCCTTGAGTAACCAATGTACTATCAATGTACCCAAGAACAATGTACCCAAGAACAGGTACGACCTTAAAAGACACAAGCATTTCCCTTTTTGGGGTACCTCGGATACTCTAGGTGGGGGTTATTATAGAGCCTGTATCAACGCATAAGATCCTGATCACTGGGACGCTGCGGGGGGTCCAGGGTCATAAATTGAAGGGCTTAGGGCTTTAGAGCGTCTTACATTACATAACATTGTCCTTTAGCATTTGTACGGTGGTTCTGCCAAGTATTGTCGCACAAAGCTTTCTCGCATAGCTGCGAAGTAAACACTAAATTACTCAACGCGGTCTCTAACATTCGCCTGTTGCGTCGGTACTTCGGAGGATTCGGTCTTGGCTGTTCGTGCAGGATGCGGGAGCTATGTAGCAGGCACATGTTGAGCTACAAGGGCGGCTATACACATGGCATTCACAGTACTATAGGATGACTTACCGCTAGCTGCACGACCCTGCCTGCGAAGTGTCCGGGTCCTCCATGTGGGATACTGGCATTCAGGCTTGATGTTCGGTATGTTCGGTAGGCTCCGTGAGGCCAGCCTTCGCAAACCGTAAATGCAGCATACAGGCCTCGAGAGTTTTGCAAATCTTCATCTGCGATCCTGGTAAAACTTGCAACAGACTATTCTGACTTGTCAGGTTCCGACAGCTACGTGTACCTAGATCGGGCCCGGCTCAAGGTAGCAAGCTGGAACCTAACACCATCAACCCCCTTGAGTCCAAGCTAGTACATTCATTCCTTGCCCGGCTGCTGCAGCCACAGTCCTGCAACGCTGAGGTTTGGGATTAACTTGTCCATTCAAGGATTTTGGAGGTTCACGGTTCTCGGTATTCTACAATGTACCGGCGGGCATCTGGGTTTCATGCCATTGCCTTCGTGCTATGATGCTTGTGCTGCTCTACCTCGGAAAGCCCCTCTTACATTGCTACATGTAGCAAAACTCCGAGTGCGTATCCAGCCAAGCCAGCGACTCGAAACCAGTTGACCTAGGGCTCCAGTGACTTAAACAGTAGGCTACACATAGCCCAGTAGCTGGAGCCCCAGGGTTGGACTACACTACAAACACGAGCATCCCGAAGGGAGGGGCAGGTGGGGGGGGGGGGGGGGGGGCCTCTATGGCTGAACGGGGGGGCGGATTGTGGAAAAAAGGGGTGGTGAGGAATGGCCGAAATTAGGGGGGNCGGGGGCGGAGCCCCGGGGGTTGGAATAACCAAAAAACAGGGGCACCCGGAGGGGGGGGGGGGGGGGGGGGGGGGGAGAGGTGCCTCTATAGCTGAACAGCGAGGTCGATTGCTGAAAACAGGAGTTGTGACGAATAGCCGAAATTCAGGAGGGCAAGCTGAGAATGAGGATAATCACTTCTCTTCGTTTTTCGTGTCTCATCTTAGGTCCAGACAGAACTTGCGCACGCAAAGGCCTCTAGTGAACGTCAAAGCGTGGACGGATCTGTACATAAGACAGCCTAACAGCCTAAAACGTTTTCTGCATTCCTTCCTGTTTGTTGAGAGCTCCCGAACCCTGTGGCAGATTCTTAGCATATTGGGCGGTACCTGGATATGAGGATGTAGGCGTCCTTATAAGGGTCCTTCTATTCGGAGCCATATTCGGGTCCCTGGTTTTTTAAAAAAAACTCCTTGTGCATGCAGCCAGACACTTCATGTCCTTCAGTGCTTTGCATCCCACATGAATTCCTGAGATGTCTCTGTGCCCTTAGAAGGAGGGTCGTTCGAAGGATTCGCAGAAACGGGAAGCGAGCCGAATGCCAAGAGGGCAAGATTCGCGAAGTCCGAAGGCCGTTACTCCATACCTTATGTGATCTATAAAATTAAGGACTTAGGGTTTAGGGTTTAGGGGTGAGCTTCAGCGTTCGTTGTGGTTGGGGCTTGGGGTTCATCTTACATCTTGAAGCTTCTCGCTATGATAGCTTGCCACGGCATCGGGTCTTTTCGGGTGGGGGGCTTTCAGCGCGGTTTACAGGAGATTGGCTTATGTACGGGCTTTGGATTCGAAACACTGTTTGTTGCAGGGGGTTCCGGGATTCTACATGCTGGTGCGTTTCGGGGTGTATTGGCTACCTAGCAAGAAGTTGCCATTGCAGGAGGATTGCAAGCTTCTTGGCCTGTAGATGACCACATTCCAGCGTCCAGCTTGCACCCTAGACTTTAATGTGCCCTCAGTTCTTGAAAGATCTATTGCAATTCCTCTTGCTGCCGGGCTGGAGTGGTGTTCCCGAGTTGGCTAAAGCTGGTGACGCTTACAAATGCCCTGAGCACATTATGTTATTGTCAGCAAGTTCGGAAAATTGTCTTATTCCGTTCTGTTGTCTGGAAGCGGTCGGGCACTGCCCCAGCCCCCGGCACAGGCTCTGGGGACTAACCTTTTAGTGCAAAATTATAATCTAGTCCGATCCATGGGTTTCCGAGAAGTGCAGTTTGTTCGGCATACATACACACGATCATACATAGAGAAAATAGGCGCACACACATACACATATGCACATACACATTCAAGCTTGTTATCTTGAAAAGTCAAAGTTGCAGGGAAATACGCACGGCCTCGGAAACTCCTCCTTGCTGGTCAGTGATAAGGTTAGTCCCCAAGGCCCTTCACACGACACGTTGCGCATGTTTCCCCTGACAAGGCGCGCCAGGCTCGGTCATGACCTTTGGGTGTCTATTTTAGGGTTCCTTCTCTTTCTGTGAGGGTTTTGGCCCTACCACTGTCCAGGGTTGAGTTTTTGGGGTACTGTTTAGGTTCGGACGCTAGCCTTAAAACTTCAAAACCTGAAACCCGCTAAATTCAGTGGAAGCCCGACTAAGATGCGAAAGCCTAAACCCTAAACCCTAATCCGTCGCCCTTGAACTCTGCTTTTCAAGCTTTGAATAGGCCCTCGCCGGATAAACGAAAGTCTGTAATCTGGGGGGCCTTAATAATTAGAATAGGGTGTCCTTTAGAGGGATCCTCTTTAAAGGGGTCTATAAGGGATCGATAATCGGGTTCTATAAGGGTTAGTATAGGCCTTAATAGTTAGAATAGGGTTTTGTCGCAATACTATAAAAATAATGAGGAACCCCCAAAAGAGTATTGGTACTTATTTAGGCCCCTATATTACAGCCTTAGCCCGGTTTAAGCCAGGACATTGGCAGTGGCAGTGTTTATGTCTCGTGGATTTGTTGTGTTACGATTTATGGATTGCTAATTCCACGCTCGTGGTGTAGTTCCGAGACATACCGCGCCGGATTTGAGTTTTGACGGGCATGTACGTGTTTAGAGTCTATATGTGTCAGCTATCAAAAGCCATGTGGTTTTCAAAGCCACCATAGCCATGCTACGAAAAAGTCGCTCAACACTGCAAATAACAGCAATAGTACCAGCAACAAGAACAGCTATCTGCAGGACTGGTAAAGTCACCATATGGGTAGTTGTCAAAATTATGGCCCCCTTTTGGGTATCCTAAATATTAGGTGCCGTATTATAATAAGGATTAAAAAGGGACCATAAATTTGACAACCACCCATATGGTTTCAACAAAGAGGTCCGTAAGCTTAAGCCCCGAACCCTAGGCCGGATGTTTGCGGAGCTCCAGTTTCCAAGCTGCCAAGAGAGAGAAGTGTTTCAGGTTCCGCCAATGCGTCCGAGCCCAGCGAGCCTGATGCTGAAGTCGGTTAGTTTTAGGGTTGAAGGCTCGGGGATGGATTGTTGAAGGATTTCAAGCGCTGGTGTTTAGAGTTTTTGGAATTTGGTGGTTCACAGGGCTTTGGGATTTTGTGTTTTAGGTTTAGGTGTTGACAATGAGGGTGGTAATGGGCTTTTGGTTATACCAGGTGGGCGGGTGCAAAGGGCTGCATTGCAGGGCTTGTAGGAGTGTTGACCTTTGGGCTCACAGACTCAGACAGCCAGATCGACAGACCGAAAGACAGACTGATATTAATGGATTGGTAGATCGAAAGACAGCTAGCGAGTTCGATAGCTAGCTGATGATAGATCGTTGAATAGACATTATAGAATACCAGTCCAGTGTACCTGTACATACTGAGATTGACAGCATCAACAGGTCCTGCTCAAACCAGTGTCTTTTTGAGAAGCCCAGAATCTGAACCCTAAGTGCCACTCAGCCGCTATTTCTTAACATCAAAACTGAGGAATCAAATCTCTAATTCCAAACCAGAAACACCCTAAGCCCTAAGCCCTAACCCCAAATCCCAAATCCCCAAACCCGAAAAGCATTAAACTCCAAAGCCCCGAAGCGCCCAGGCCGCCGACAAAGCGGGCCGTGCTGCCGCTGCTGCGTAGGCTGGGAAGGGGCTCTCGGCTCCGGATTTCAGAAATGGGAGTTTCCGAAAATTAGGGGTACCTTAGGGTTCCCTTAAAGGGTTGCTATACGGGTACTATGAGGGTTCCTTTAAAGGGCTCTATATGGGTTTAGAGTTTCCGAAATTAGGGGTACATTATTTTGGGGTCCTTATAATAAGGATCCCAGTATTTAGGGTAATTAGTATATTAGGGTCCCCTATTTTCGGAAACTCCCAAATAGGGTTTCAGGCGATCCAGGAGCTGAGGACTCCTTGTCTCCGTAGCCCGACAGAAATGACTTTTACATAGATCCAGCCTGTGGACTAACCCTAGGGATCTCAGGACTCATATATTAAGGCTTTTGGGCCCAAAGACCATACTATATAAGGCTTTTGGACAATTTTGATCCCTAGGGTAAAGCCCTAGATCGCGGCTTCAGTTGAAAAATCTTATCACCCCACAAGCCCTGTCTAGAGTGACCAATGTACGATTCGAGTATGCTGTGAGCTAAACTGACACGTCCTTTTCTTCGTTTGTAGTTACCCTCCCAACCGTAAAGCGTGTCACCAGGTCCACGGACAATGTCTCAGCTGCGTACTTTGTCCTCGATTCCAACATGGTTTGGCATGCGAAGCGGAAGTACAAGAAGTAGTGCAGTAGTACCTCTACTGTTAACATGTTTGGCAGTGGTCTGAAAGTGTGGTCAAACGAGCAGCAAGATACATAAACCTGGGTAGCATGATAAACACGCTTCCTGTGAAAGTGTCAATGCTTCATGACGCTGATTTCCTGGCCTACAGTGTTCAGGATGTCAGGTTGCTCTTGCACTTGGGAGGGAATTGGTATGGGTGATTTATGTGAGAAAAACCTTCGCTCTTGTTGCAGTCTCATGCGCCTCTGACATTGCGACTTGATCTTATGTTGGATGCATCTCGCTCGAAAGGCGCAAAAGCCAAAGAAACTGGGGGCCCTAAACCAGTAGAATCATTAGACCCTAAACGGAAAACCCCGATCCCTCAACCCTGAGCCCGTACTTAATATTCAGAAGCCCCTATAATATTATAGCACCCTTATAGTATCCCTTATAGTAGCCCCTATAGGTCCCTTTAAAGGACACCCTATTCTAATTATTAAGGCCCCCTACATTGACCGCCCTTTTGCAGGCTGATCTCGGACCTCAACCGCCGCATCCTGCAATCGCCTCAAGAGCTTCTCAGCTTCGAGGCACAGAGAGTTCGACAGGGTTTCGCGTTTTAGGGGTTCTCTTTAAGGGAGCTCTAGGGTTCCTTTAAGGGAGCTCTAGGGTTCCTTTAAGGGAGCTCTAGGGTTCCTTTAAGGGAGCTCTAGGGTTCCTTTGAGGGAGCTCTATAGGGTTCCTTTAAGGGAGCTCTAGGGTTCCTTGAAAGGGAGTTATAGGGTTTTAAGGACAGTCCCTTTAAGGGAGCTCTAGGGTTCCTTTTAAGGGATCTATAGGGATTCTTATAAGGCATCTATAGGAATCTGTAAGGTTCCTTTTAAGGGATCTATAGGGGTTCTTATAAGGGATCTATAGGGTTTAGGGTTCAGCGCTCCCAGAGACTCCAATATCCATTAATTAAGGAATACACCCGAATGTATAGTAGGATGCCTCATATGATCTAAGGAATATTCTTGATTGGGGGATATTGGAGTCTCTGAGTTTAGGGTGACCTCAAGTTCCAGACTTGGCCAACATGCTATGGACTTATGGACTTTGACTGTGTGGGCTAGGTTTGATGTCATCCCTTTGTCGGGGGTTTTAGTTTGAGTTTGATGCTTGGCTTGCCTGCGCAACCTCCTGCTACTACGACCACTCCGACGACGATACGTACCCCTGCTACGGCCACCGTCACTGCCACTGCCACTGCGACAGCTACTGCTACTGCGACGACGATTGCCACCACCGCTACGACGACGTCTTCTACCTACTGTACGAATGTGGATGCACCGGGTTCTGTCTGTCGCTAGTACACGCTTTTCGTCGATGTTGCTGCTGTGCTCGGATTACATTGCATCGCATTGTGTCGCCTTGTTCGATGTTGTTGCTGTGACGCAAAGTCAAGCAGGTCTGGGGTCCATGATTCAGTGTTCGCTGCTCAGTCCCTTGTATTTAGGTTTGGGGGGTAAACCCTAAACCACTGCCAACACCCTGAACCCCAAGCCCTAACCCTAAACCCCCAACCCGAATTTCCTAGAGTCCTAGAGTTTAAGCCCTGAACTTAAAGTCTAGTGGGTCCTCTCCAACAGCTGCCAGGGCGAACAGCCGATTCGAGAGTTATTCACCTTTTGCGGTTCTCGGTTTTCCACAGCTTCAACACCCCGGACATGCCTCGGGATACTTATAGCCCTTTCGTATAGGGTTGTAGTTGCATCAGGGTGTTATGGGGGGTTCGTATTTGTTAGAGGATGTTAAGGGTGGTATGGCAAGTGCATTTCGATGAAGCCTCGAGTTTATCAGGTTCACTACACCGTGAATCGTTTCATAGTCTTGCACTTAAGCCCATGGACACGTATGTGAACTCAGAAAGCATTGCCATAATAATCTGTAAATCCCAGAAGGCACCGCAAAGCGAAACGACCCTCCCCACTTGTCTGCAAGGAGCTCGAGGACTTTGCAGAGGCTCCGGCCGTGCGAGAGCTTTTTCAGTTCCGTTGTTGTCGTGAAGATGCTCCAAGTATCGTGTTGGCAAAAAGCCTTGAAACCCGAAAGCCGTAAAGCTTTAAACCCCAAACCCTAAACCTTATATTATAGGGGCATAAATAAGTACCAATACTATTCTGGTGGTTCCTTATTCTAATAACAGCATAATATACCTCAAAACCCCATTCTAACTATCAAGGCCCCTAGACTAAACCCTTATGGAACCCTATTGTAGATCCCTTATAGACCCCTTTAAGAAGGATACCTCTAAAGGAAACCCTATTCTAATAGGCCCTAAACCCTAAACCCTATGCTAACTATTAAGGCACCTATAGTCCCAAGAGTCCAAGTACCCAATAATCATATACTCTCAAAAATCCTAACAGAACTACTTTCCTAGAACCGAGTACCTAATTATTGGGTCCCTTGGACCCTTGGGTCTCTAAAGGACTCCCTCTAAAGGACACCCTATTTTAGCTATTATTTTAGTTATTAAGCCCTGAACCCTAAACCCTAAACCCTATTCTAACCCTAAACCCTAAACCCTTTTCTAACCCTACACCCTAAACCCTTTTCTAGCCCTAAACCCTTTTCTAGCCCTAAACCCTAAACCCTAAATCCTATTCTAACTATTAAGCCAACTATAGTCCCAAAGAGTCTCCCAATCCCGAAACTCCAAGCCCCTGTGAGCCCTGGAGGGTCTTCGCGTCTCGAGTTTTAGGGTTATTTTTGTGGTTCAGGGTTGTTAGGGCTTATAGGTTTTAGGGTTTTTTAAGGTTTAGGGTTTTAGGACTTAGGGTTTTAGGGCTTAGGGCTTTGGGTATAGTGTCGAGGGCTTTTGGGTCTAGCTTTTGGGATCTGTCACCATTTTCTGCCTGAAATGAAATTTCTGCAGTTTAAGTTTGTGTTTGGGGGTCGTTGTGCACAGGCTCTTCAGAGTTGTTGTACAGTAACTAGTGTAATTTTTAGAGGGCCCTGATGGCAGACGCTTCTCAACCCAGGTACGTGAAGCAGGACCTTGAACCTTCAAACAACCCAAGTCCCGCACACCCCAATCCCTTAACCCTAAGAATTAATGAGTTCCGATTCAGAACCCTAAACCCTCAACCATCTTGTGCCAGGCCACAACGCCATCGGAAGATGTCGAGAGCTCAGACGCCGTGAATTTCCCAAATGGGGCTCGGAATTTCGAGGCTTCAATGGTGATCTATCGATGTAATGATCGCACGCACTCTCTCACTCTCACATACAGACCCTCTCTCTCTGACAGACCGTCATTTCTAATTTTGACACGCGCTGGCCAGGAGCCGGCCAAGATTGCACAGCTGCGGAAGCAGCTCACCACGGCGCTGCACCAGTACTTCAGGACGGGTGGTGTCTCAGATCGCGTACGGCGAGCGATATATGTTCTAGTTCCTGTGTTCGGAGACGTTATTATTGTCTAACCGGAAGTTAAGGTGTTCCTGAGGAAAGATGGGTACGTTTGGGTTCAAGGTATGCGCCGATAAGCCCACTGCCGACTTGTGGCCTTTGGGGTTTAGGGCTTTCACAAGGTGTTGTAAGGCTTGCTAAACGGGTCTGGGTCTTTAATTATAGGATCATCTGAGAGGTACAAGGATTTTACAGGGTTTCATCATAGGTTTGGTGAGATGCAGCCCTCGGCATCTTAAACACGGTTTAAGGTAAAGTTTAGGGTTTAGGGCTTAGGGGGTTACAGGTGGAGGGGTTACGGTTTCTCAAAACCCTCGCCGAAGCTCTTCATGCAACACACTTGCAGAATGCCTAAAGCCTTTCGAAAGGCCCGCATACTGTATGAAGCCCTCTACTCACCCCATACATCTCATGAAAGTTTTCACAGAATTTCACCCGAAGGTTGTGCAACACATGTGAAACCTTAAGCCTTAAGCCATTTTGAAGTGCACATGAAACCCTCTTGAAACCCCCCAACATAGAAGCCTGAATGATTGCCGACTCCTCAGGCTTCCTTTCCTTATATAATTAGGTTAGAATCTACCTCAAAACCTTGTTCTAGTCATTATGACGCCAAATTCTGAAACACAGAACCCATGGCAAATCAAGCAATCTTTACAATCCCTTGAACCTTAAACCCTAGACGATAAACCCTAGTTCCAGGAGTCGCTGGCCCACGGCGAAGTCGGATTGGACGGCGGAGGATCCTAGCTGCGACAGCATGTGGGTTTAGCGTTTAGGGTAACCCTAGCCCCTAAACTCTAAACATTCGCAGCTCAGGGTTTTAGTGTTGTGGGTTAGGGTGTTCCATTTGAGGGTTGCCGGGTGTGTGCTGAGGGTTTAGATTTCAGAGTGTAGGGTTTAAGTGTTTAGGCTTAGCGCTTAGGGCCCCCATAAGATCAAGAGCAAGCACTGCCGACAAACGTCGCTAAAGTGCAACCGTACAAGCTCTGAAACCGTCAGAGCTTACAACCGACTCCACAAACCTACAAGCCTAAACTTCAACCCTATATCGCTACAGAGCCCACGCTTCCAACACTCCTAAAGTTCACCAAGCTGTTAACTCCCTAGCCCCCCGAACCTTACTGTTCTCCTTTAATTAGAAACTCATCACTATAACCTAGCAGTAGTCGTGACAGTAGTAGTAGTAGTAGTAGCAGGAGTAGTAGTAGTAGTAGTGGTAGTGGTAGTGGTAGTGGTAGTGGTAGTAGTAGTAGTAGTAGTAGTAGCAGTAGCAGTAGCAGTAGCAGTAGTAGTAGTAGTAGTAGGAGTAGGAGTAGGAGTAGGAGTAGGAGTAGGAGTAGGAGTAGGAGTAGGAGTAGGAGTAGGAGTCGGAGTCGGAGTCGGGGTCGGGGTAGGGGTAGGGGTAGGGGTAGGGGTNGTGGCAGTGGCAGTGGCAGTAGCAGCAGCTGTAGCAAGAAAATAACAATAGCAATAGTAGCAACAGTACTAGTCGTCGTAGTAGTCGTCGTCGTAGTAGTAGTAGTAGCAATAATAATAATAAGTCATACGTACATCCCGAGCTCTTGAACTCTTAGTTTCGAAATCCAAATTGCGATACGTTCCCCTGAGGGTCCACATGCCTCTATAGTTTTCTTCTATGGTGACTCGAAAGCCGAATTTTAGACTAAGATACTTTTTGAGGGTGATGACCCTTAGGCTAAAGTCCAAAACCCTAAATCCGAAACCACCCAAGCCTCAAACTCATAGCTCCGAACTTGAGAGTCCTGTGCTTCCAAACGCTCTGGAAACCCTAACCCCTAAGGACATACCGACATACCCACACCTCGTTTCTACAGGGCCGTTCAGTTTGTTAAGCTTGGCGGGCTTCGTGGGTCCTCGTTCATTTTTGCAGCGCAGCTCAGCCGCTGAAAGCAAAAATGACGGAAACAGGAAGTTGAATGGTCCAGTGTACCCTGAACCCAAAACCCCTAAACCCTAATCCCTAAACCCTAAACCCCTAAACCCTAATCCCTAAACCCTAAAACGCAAAACCCTAAACCGCATGTTTTTTTTGGCCTTCCCTTCCGTCACATCGCAGATTCGGCAGACTGAAGACTTGACGTTCGCTCGGTCATGTCGGGGTTTTAAGAATCAGAATAGGGTTCCTTTAAAGGGGTCTATAAGGGTTACGAAAGGGGATCCATGTTAAGAGTGCTATAATATAGGGCTTCATACTGAGAACAGGGTTTGGGCATTAACTCTTGTTCACAAAGTTTCAGAAGTCTGGTCTCTGGACTTTAGGCCGCAGTCTGCTTTGGGCAGGCCTGAAACGGTCTTGCAGATCCCTTGTAGTAACCCTTTAAGGGAACCCGATTCTGAGTCCCCAAACCCTATTCTGAGTTATCAGCAGGAGCCTGGCGAGGTTTCCAAGAAGTCTTTGGGCATCAAGCGGCCCCCATCGGCCTTTGCTGTGTTTCTTGCCTACCCCTAAGGGTCCATGTACCCAAATAGTATACACAATGGCCTCAAAGTAGTTCCTATTTAGATACTTTGGGGCCAATGTATATACTATTTGAGTACATGGACCCTTAGGGTACCACAAGCTCGGAACCTCCATTCCTCTGGTCCATCGGCTGAAGACCAAGACACCTCCAAAGCTTTTGCGAGAAGAACTTGTGGACAAGTGGTGTCTCGCTTTGAATATTACCCTAAGGGTCCATGTACCCAAATAGTATACGCTTTGGCTTTAATTAATGTACCAAGATCGGCATTACTTTAAGGCCAACGTAGATACTATTAGGGTACGCGGACCCTAAAACTAAAACCATAAACCCTTATAGAGCTCTTATAGTAACCCTTAAAGCTACCCTTAACCGAACCCTTGATCCTCCGCTTCCCCTAAATCCTAAAACCCCAAACCCTATGGATCCCTATACGGGAATCCCAAAAAGGAACTACTATGGAGCCTCTGGGTAGGGCTTTTGTTGTTTGTTTTAACGCCTTTGGTTTAATTTAGAGGTTTAGGGGTTTAGGGTTTCATGGTTTAGGGGTTTGGTTCAGGAGTTCAGGGTTTCACCTTAAGCTACCAAAACCGACTTTTTTGTAGGTTCTTGCTATAAACCCCAATATGAAATTTACAGGGACCCTGCAACAAGGTCCCCAGAGGACCCAATATCCCTTAATTAAGGAATATAGCTTAAATCATAATATGAAGCCCCTTATTATTTAAGGGCTATTCCTTAATTAAGGGGTATTGGGCTCTCTGGGTCGGGTTAGGTAGGTTAAGGTAGGGGTTTAGGGTCTTGACAGGGGGTCTGGGGGCTCCTTTGACATGCTTCCCTTCAAGTATTCCTACAACTACTACAGAGCCTTAGGGTACCCAGAGAGCCCAATACCCCTTAATTAAGGAGCCCAATACCCCTTAATTAAGGAATAGCCCTTAAATAATAAGGGGCTTCATATTATGATTTAAGCTATATTCCTTAATTAAGGGATATTGGGTCCTCTGGGTAAGCCCAAGAAGGCACCAAAAGCAACCAGGAGATGGCTCGGGGACTCGACCGGCCCACGGGAAACCGTAGCCTCGGAGCCGGGTCCCTGGGAGAGTCTTTTGGGGTTTAGGAAGTTTAGGCAGTTTAGGAGTTTAAGGTTTAGGGTTTAGGAGTTTAGGCAGTAGGAGTTTAGGGGTCAAGGGTTTAGAGGGGTTTCGGGCTCTATAGGAGTTTAGGGTTCTTATGGAGGGAGACTTTTCTGTTTGTTTGTTTGGGGGGGGGGGGGGGGGGGGGGGGGGGGGNGAGGGTAGGGTGTGAGGGGGGAGGGGTGAGTGGGGTTGTAGGGGTGTATGGGGTTTTGGTGGTGTTTGGGAGGGCGTATTTTTGTTGTTTT
The DNA here is from genome assembly GCA_003297005.1 of Symbiodinium sp. clade A Y106. Lineage (NCBI taxonomy): Eukaryota > Dinophyceae > Suessiales > Symbiodiniaceae > Symbiodinium > Symbiodinium sp. clade A. The sequence goes on from BGNK01001548.1 coordinate 52,620, forward strand.
GGGTGGGGGGGGGGGGGTGGTGGGGGGGGTGGGGCAGCATGTAGGGCCTATGTGTATAGGCGAGGTTCAACTCGTGTTTTGGGGTTTTGGCCGGCTTTGCGACTTTTGTCGGAACATCTTTGGTTTTCGTTAACAGGACTTTACAAGGTCAGAGGGTTATAAGCGGGTTATGTAGGCTTTGTCTTTTGGAAGCGGTGGTGTTCCGTGTGTTTTTTGTTTTCGTTTCGTTGCTGCGGGGAGGTAGCTACGTAAACCCCAGTTCCAAGAACTCACCTCAAGGGACGAATGTGGGCACATTGCAGACGTAGTAATGTCGTACTTGCTGGATTGGTGCACGAGGGATTAGCCCCATTTGGCGATGTCCCGTTGTTCCACAAAGGTGTTGACGGCTTCGTTTCCATGATAGTTGTACGAGGGAATCAGGCATGTTTGCAACATTGAAGTTGTACAGGGTCTTAGTAAGTTGTTATGGGTGATGTATAGGGTTTGCAAAGATTTTGGAGGTTTTGTCAAAGGGTTGATGGTTCTTGTTGGAGTTGTTTCAGTGACTCATCTACTGGACAAGGTCACTGAATTGGGTGCTTTGGGGTTCAGTGCTCTCGCTTTGCACAGCTGGATGTCTGCATCTAGACATGATCTTAGCATTACCCTGAGCACCACACAGGATCTGCCGTGCGACGTCGTATCAGTCACAGGTGAGATCTCTGTACTTGCTCAGATTGCAGATACCGAACTAAATTCCCTACGCTTGAAAACCCTAGCCCTAAACCCTAAAAAAAATACATGCATAAGCCCTGACCCAGCAAAGCCCAGACTGTACACCCCAGCTACTAAACATGCAAATCCAAAGGTTTTAGGGCCGAATCCTGAAGTACCATAGGCTCCAGACACGTGTTATGTGTTTCAGGGATAAGCTCCAAATCTTCATGTAGGGTCAATTCTTGCAGTTCCCTCTGTTCTGAAGCTCTCCCTATGTATCATTCATTATTCATTGTTATTGTTATTTCGCAGTATGTGTAAATTTTTTTTTGCTGGCACTATAAATATTGATGCTTGTTAGTATTGCTATTAATATTGTTGTGATAACTATAAGTATCGTCACTGATACTATTACTGAGATGTCATTTTCATTAGTACTATCATTGTCATGATTATTCTTATTGTTGCTAGTCATTGTCATCGTCGTAGTTGTAGTGGTAGTATTTAGTTTTGTCAGGTATCACAAACAACAAGGCTTGGCTGCATCTCATTCCTCTGCGTGACAGGCTTTTGCAGTGGACCTGAGCGTCGTGCCCTCAGCGAGGTGTGAAAGCAGCCCAGCTAGCAAAATAGGAGGCACTAAGCGCACATAACATACATAAATATGCCCATATATATATATATATATATATATATGCATATGTGTGTACATGTGCATGCATGCATGCATGCATGTTATGTTATGTTATGTTATGCTATGGAAGGTCATGCCGTGCTACGTTATGCTGTGGTGTGTCATGCTATGTTGTGTTGTGTTACAACGTTTAAGTATGTACGTATGTTCGTAAGTATGTATGCATTCATACAGGGATGTACGTACGTATGTCTGTGTATGTCTGCCTGCCTGCCTGCCTGCCTGCCTGCATGGATGGATGTATGTATGTACGTATGTATGTATGTATGTATGTATGTATGTATGTATGTGTGTACGTGCGTATCTGTGTATGTGTGTAGGTGTGGATGTGGATATGTATGTGTATGTATATGTGTGTGTGTATGTGTATGTGTATGTGTCTTGGTATATAGATATATGTATATTGTAAGTTTGTATATATCTATATACTCACAAACTTTAGCTAGTTTGCTTGCATATGTAAACAGCTGCATGTATACAGACATGGGATTATGTCCTTCAGAAGCTGTTTCGTTTATCGTCTGTAAGCCGGTAGCCCAGTCGGTGTTTCGGTACAGGTGTAAATAGGGCGTTAAGACTGTCGGCTGACTGCTCTTCTGGCTGCAGTAAGTTCAGGGTGTCAAACTCTCCCGGGTGTCTAAACGTACTTTGGATCGTATAAGCTTGCGCCTAAAAGGGTTCCGAGGCGGGTACTTTAGGGGCAAAGTACATACTATTTAGGCGCATGGACCCATCCGGAACCTCGGCGTGCGTGCTTCAGACTCCAACCCGATCCTGCAGCATCAAAATTCTTCAGCGTGTCGGTTGCATGTAGCACCCTCGGGCTTTTGGCTGCACAATCCGTTCCAACACCTTTAAGCTCGAACCCTAAACCTGCAATCCTCAAACCAACCCTAAGCCTATCAATCGCAAACCTACTACCGAGTTCTGAGGCTGTGGGCGTGCTTGGTGCTCAGCTGTCATCAAGTATTGGTGTTGACCCTGAAACCTTCAACCTATAGACACTAAACCCGCTTTGTCCTATAAACCCTAAGGCCGTAATTCCTCAAGACCCTTTGCTCGAAGTTTGTTGGATTTGGAACGCGGGCTTCATGTCCCTAAGCAACGCTAGGCCCTAACCCTCATTCCCCCATTAAACCCCTTTCCTAAACCCTGAACCCTCATGCCCATAAACTCCTAAACCCTATACCCCTCAACCCCTAAACCCTAAAGTCGTAAACCCTAAACCCGAAGCCCCTACACCCTAAACCCTATAAACCCTAAACCCTAGATCCGTAAACCCCCATCTACCGCCTGAGTCCTAAACACCGACTTCTGCTGGAAAGCAGAGCCTCAACTTCAATACCCAGAACCAGGACCCCCCAAGGGCCTTTTAATAGAGCCCCAGTGGCCCTGAATAGTGGGAATTTGGGTATATTAGAGCCCTAAACCCTAAGCCCTAAACCCCAAGCCCTGAACCCTAAACCCTAAGCCCTAAACCCTAAACCCTAAGCCCTAAACCCTAAGCCCTGAACCCTAAACCCTAAACCCTAAGCCCTAAACCCTAAGCCCTAAACCCTAAGCCCTGAACCCTAAACCCTAAACCCTAAGCCCTAAACCCTAAACCCTAAGCCCTAAACCCTAAGCCCTGAACCCTAAGCCCTAGCGAACTTCGGAGCAGAAAGCGCGGGCGCACGACCCCGAAAACCGCTGCAAACCCTAAACCCTAAACCCTAAACCGGCTGGACCATGGGTTTGGGGCATAAAGTTTTATAAGGTTTAGGGTTTTTGGGCTCCTTAAAGCGTTCCTTTAAGGGGTTCTATAATTAAGGGTTCTATAGGGTTAGGGGTTTGGAGTTTAGGGTTTGGGGTTTAGGGTTTACGGAGGGTTTAGGGTTTAGGGCTTAGGGTTGGGACGGCGTCGGGTTTAGGGGAGGCAGAGAGAACTACAGAATTGTGTCTGAGTGCGGCTATAGTGATCTGCAGATCTTGGGGATGGAGGTGCAGGGTCATATGGGGAGGGTTTTGATCGTTCTTCATAAGCATAGGACTCACGATGTCTGTGAAGGTTTAGGCGTTGGGTTCAGGTTTTTGGGTTAGCAGAGTCATCGTGAGACCATGCCCTTGTCTCGCGAGCGAATGAGTCCATCGTTCCCTCTGAGCTGAACAGACACATCTAGCAGTTATCTTGCCGCCAGACACATGAGATAGGGCTCGATGGTCGTGTCTTCACGGGTCTTTCTTATCAGTGCGAGGTCCCGAACCCCTAAGGCCCTAAGGAGTGTAGCTCAACCTGAAACCCGTTAGCACTGGATCAAATTATGAAGATCCTACAAACAAAGCCCTTCATTACAAAAGCAACTTTTACGGCCCCAAAAAGCTTAACGTTATGAGCTTGCAAAGGCAAATAGTGTTTAAGCGCTGTAAGGCCCCAAACCCTAAGGCTCCATGTAGCCATATAGTGTATGTACTTAGGCCTTACAGTACCTATATAGGGACCCCTCTAAGGCCTAAGTATCTACTACAAAAGTACCATGGAGCCTTTGGGAAGGATCGCCTTCCAGGCCCTACATCAACGCTGCCAAAGTGCCGGGAGTGGCTGCAGATGCCATCTCATACCTTGTGCCGGGGCTCCGAGACGTTCTGTGGTTGTTTTAGGTTTGAAAGTAAAGAGATCAGGGCGATTAGGGTGAGTTTAGGGTTTAGGGTTTAGGGATCTATAAGGGCTCCTTTAGAGTTTAGGGCTTAGGGTTTAGGGATCTCTAAGGGCTCCTTTAAGGGTTCCTCTAAGGGATCTATAGGTTTTAGGGTTTAGAGGTTATAGGGTTTGGGTTATACGGCCATGTTTGCCATTCTGGTCTACAGATTGCTTTGCCGCCCCAGTGGTCACAACTTCTTAGGTTCAGAGTGCAGTGACGTTAGTTACCAGGGCTGGATGCGTCCGCAGCAGGCGCCCTCGGCATTTTGCTGGCGCATACATATATGTGTGATAGAAAACTTATGTACATATGTATGTGTAAATATAAACATATACCTATATACATACAGAAAGAAAGATAGATATATAGATAGATCGGGTTTGGTGTCTCTGGTATCGGGTTTAGGGCTCAGCGCGTGCATTGTTGGAGGAAATGTCGGGCAAACGCTTTTTTGCTGCATGCATTGCAACATGTAATACTCTGGCGCTTGCCAATTCGGTGACATAACCCTAAACCCCTAAACCCTAAATCCTAACTATTGAATTGCTACAGGCGCATGGTCAATGGACCTGCATCACTCCTAAACTAGCAGGGCCGCACTACAAGGCTCCTAGTGGTAGAATTCATCGGTGGGCTGCAGGATTGCTTTAGGGTTCTCAGTATTTGGCATACAGTTGCAGGGCACAGTAGTTATGAGCACAAGTTCAAAAAACAATCTAAATAACTAAGGAGGGGCCAAAAGTGAATGCTGCTACTAATTCCTCAGACCCCCAATATTTGCAGACAGAGGGCTGCGTCCAAATCTGAAACCTCGACTTTGCGTTTGGAAAAGCATCCGGGGTTTTAACTTTTGAGTGTAGCTGTTGTTAGCAATGTTTGCGGCCTGGTGTGACTGTTACAGGTTCCCTCGTGGGTTTTGAGGGTTCCAGGTTTCTGGGATTGGGATATGAATACCACAAATATCTGAGTTGAATGAACGATATGTGAGCGACACCGTTGTGTATTGCAGTTACAGTCCGTGCATTGCACGTTGCAGTTGTAAACAGAGTTGGCCCACCTTCATAGAAGCACAGTCTTTTTAACAATCGTGCACTTCATTCGAACAGAACGCACGGAGGTGATTGATTTGGAGCTTGGGAGTTTTACAATTTGCGGTTCCGGAGCAGCGCGCAACCGAGTTCACATGATATGGGATGGCAATCTTCAGGCAGGTGAGCCAAAGAAAGCTGTCTTCTAGTTGAAGTTCTGTTGGGCTTGAAATCCCCCGCGGCAACATGTCGATTGCAGTGGCAGTTGGGCTGCTGAGCGGCAAGACAGCTACTGTGAAAGCTGACCTCTGTGAAGAAGTGGGAGCACTGAAACGTCGGGCACAGACCGCCCTCGGAGTCGGAAGAGGGTTGCTGGTGGGCTCATCTGGAAGCATTCTGAATGAATGTGCGCCATCAAGAGTGTCAGGTTGCATAATGGTGATTCACTGACCTTGCACATAAAGGGAGTTGAGGTTCGAAGCTGTCGAACAGGCCATCTCGCAATATCTGTTGCGTCTTTTGCCGCCATTCTTGGCGACGGATCCGCGGTGACATGGGGCAATGCTCCCACAGGTGACAGTAGTGCTGTGCAGGACCAGCTGAAGAATGTGCAGCATATCCAAGCCACTCAGTACGCGTTTGCTGCCATTCTTGGGGACAGATCGGTCGTCACCTGGGGTGATGCTTTTCAGGGCGGTGACAGTAGCGCCGTGCAGGATCAGCTCAAGAATGTGCAGCAGATCCAAGCTTGTCAGACTGCCTTTGCTGCCATTCTTAGCGACGGATCGGTCGTCACCTGGGGTGATGCTGGCGACGGTGGTGACAGCAGTGCTGTGCAGAATCAGCTGAAGAATGTGCAACAGATCCAAGCCTGTGACACTGCCTTTGATGCCATTCTTGCCAATGGAAGCGTCGTGACCTGGGGTGACGTTCTCTGTGGTGGTAACAGCAGTGTTTTCAGGATAAGCTTGAAAATGTGTAGCAGATTCAAGCCACTCGGGGTGATTGTGCCGCCATTCTGGCCGACGGATCTGTGGTGAGCTGGGGGCATGCCGACTGTGGCGGAGACAGCAGTGCTGTGCAGGATCAGCTGAAGAATGTGCAGCAGATCCAAGCCACTGACTTTGCGTTTGCGGCTATTCTTGTCGACGGATATGTCGTGACGGGGTGATGCTGACCTTGGTGGTGACAGTCGTGCAGTTCAGGAACAGCTGAAGAACGTGCATCAGATCCAGGCATGTGGCAATGATTTTGCTGCAATTCTTGACGGTGGAACCGTCGTGACCTGGGGTGACGTCTTGAATGGTGGTAACAGCAGTGCTGTTCAGGTTAAGCTGAACAATGTGCAGCAGATTCAAGCCACTCGGGGTGCTTGTGCTGCCATTCTTGCTGACGGATCCGTGGTGAGCTGGGGGCATGCCGACTGCTGCGGTGACAGCAGTGCTGTCCCGGATCAGCTTAAGAATGTGCAGCAGATCCAAGCCAGTGGCAGCGGTTTTGCAGCCCTTCTTGGCGACGGATCCGGGGTGACTTGGGGTGACGGTTTCTATGATGGTGACAGCAGCGCTGTTCAGGATAAGCTGAAGAATTTGCAGCAGGTCCAAAGCAAAGATTACGCGTTTGTTGCCGTTCTTGGTGACGGCTCTTTGGTCGCCTGGGGTCGCGCTCTTGGAGGTGGCGACAGCAGTGCGGCGTGGGATGAACTGAAGCATGTGTAAATGTAGAAAGTTTGCAGCAGTACCGTGCAGGATGAACTGAAGCAGTAGAAGTTAGTCTTCTATCTCACGGCCCATTTTGGTCCAGGTTGTGTTGTCAGCAGAGAACGCGATCTGCATAAGCACGTGCATCAAAACGTGGCTTGGAAGTCCAGACGAAAAGCAAGTAACCCTCGTGCTCGTGCGCAGCCCTGAATTCCATCGGGTTAACTGACAATGTTCTTGGATCCAGGCCCCGTTCAAGTGCCGAACTAGCACTTGCATCCCCCTCAAACCTAAAAACCTGAAACCCTAAACCCTAAAACCCTAAACCCCTGAACCCTAAAACCCTAAATCCCTAAAACCTAAACCCCTAATCCCTAAACCCCTAAAGCCCTAACACCCTAAACCCCTAAACCTGCTGTCCTCCTGTCGCCATCCTATTGCCAGAGATCCTTATGGGCTCTAGTGTATACTATAGGGGCCTTAATTACTTTAATTAGAATAGGGTTAACGTTTTGGGGTATATTATAATACTATACTACAATTGTAATTAATTACAATAAGGAACCCCCAAAATAGTATAGGTAATTATTTGGGCCCCTATAGTATACTTTTACAATCTGCTTGTGTTAACGGAATAGTAGGAGAAAAGGACACCCTCATTTTAAAGTGGTTACGGGAGGAGCCCAAAACATAACCCTATACAACCTATTTGGAATCCAGGTTACCCTTGTAGAAACCTCTTTACGGAAAACACCAGCTGCAAGAACCCCGAACCCCAAACCCCAAACCCTGAACCCTAAACCCTACCAGAGGACGCAGCATCCGCTGCCTGCAACGGTGGGGCATTTTTGGCGCATGGTGCTGCACCTGCGGCCTACGGTTATCGTGGTGTCCTCAGGGGTTTTCGGTTCGGAGTGGGCCTTCCTCTTCGCGGTAATGTAGGAATCTGATTAAGAAACCCTGGCCCTTGAACCGGAATATGTTAGGATCCATATTAAGAAACCTAATAAGGACCCAAGGTTTCTTAATCAGGTTCCTACATTATCCTCCGAGTCAGCAGCTTGGAGACATGGATCCTAAGCTTAAGCTCTGTTGTTTTTACCTTAAGGGTTTAGGGTTAAGGGTGGAGGGTGTAGGGTTTGTTCAGGGTTGGGTGGGTTGGCTTGATATGTTGAGTGCACCCCAAACCCTAGACACCACACCGTACCCCAAACTCTAAACCCCAAGCCCTAATCCCAGCCCGTAAACTCTGAGGATTAGGAAACAGGCACGATCGGATCTGTAGATGCACTGTAAGTTTCCGGTAGGGTGCGTCAAGAGTTTTCCGGTAGCCTCCCAAGCCTCACAGATCTATGACCAAGGGCTCCTTATGATGGCCTGCCTCTGATTTTCGTTTACAGCCCTGAAAACCTGGTGCATTTGTGGAGTTGTGATCGATGACTTGGGATCGGGGCGAAGATTTTCAGATTTACGCATGATGATTTATGGTACAGAGGTTAAGCAATGGAGCCGCACTTTCTACTCTTCAACCGCCGACAGATACATCTGAAACTGCAAGCCTGAACTACACATTTTAGGGCCTCTAACTAAACCCTAAACCTTTAAGCATGAAAACATGCAACCCGATACTCTTCGGTCGCATCCCTTACAACTTCATCTGGCATCCCGATTTCAGCGTCCTACTGATACAGGCTGTTTAGGGTCTTAGGAGTTAGGGTTTAGGATTTCAGGTTTAGGGTTTTGTGTTTAGGGTTCAGGATGTAGGGTTGAGGTTTAGGGTGATAATTATAGTTCTGAGTTTAGGCGTTGGGTTGGGGTCGGAAAAAGTACTCATAGTATCCCTATATAGTTAGTCTACAATACACCCAAAACCCTGATCTACTTGTTCGATACTCGAAGCAAGCTGAATAATACTGCATTAATCCGTCCGACGGCTCTGAAACCGCAAGGCCTTGTTTCAAATTGAGAGAAGCTGCCAACCATCTAGCCCAGAAATCTCAAATAAGGGTCTAGCGTTTAGGGTTCTACCACCCGCTCCAAACAAATAACGATAATGATGGGGACGAAGGGCTCTATCCCGGAGACCTAAAGCGTGTATGGTTGCGGTCGGTCAAGAGCTATAGCCCCCGAGGGTCCATGTATGCTACCAGTATGAATTAAATCCCCAAAGACCATCCCTATTATGGTTTTGGGGTCCTCATTCCAGAATAGGACTATATGTGGACCCTATATTACCCTAAACCCCCAAACCCTGAACCCCTAAACCTTAAACCCTAAACCCCTAAACCCTAAACCCCTAAGCCCTAAACCCCTAAACCCCTAGACCCTAAACGCCCAATCCCCTAAACTCCTAAACCCTCTTGGAGCCAAGGTCATGCTGAACGGCAGGGTGCTCAGAGACATGTCGAGAGATAGGTCATAGGGACCCTTAGGGGGGTAGGGGGGAGGGGGGCAGGGGACTATACTTCCTTAAATAGGCCTTATTAGGTCCTTATTATGGGCATTAAGGCCCCCTACCCCCCCTCCCCCTACCCCCCTAAGGGTCCCTATGAATAGGGGATATCCTTAAGCAAGCGATCCTGAGGGCCTGAGCCCTAAACCCCTTTGGGTTTAGGGTTTTAGGGTTTAGGGCTGTAGGGTTTTAGGGTTTGGGTTTTAGGGTTTTAGGGTTTAGGGTTTAGGGTTTTAGGGCTTGGGTTTAGGAACCCCAACCCTTGTGAGTTATTGGTTATGGGTGTAGTGCTTGGGGCAACACCCCAATTTTTCGATCCGGTCTGGTGTTTCCCCTTCAGGTTCTGAGGAGCCCATAATCCCCAAGTCCTGAGCCAGAAGCTGGTTAATAATTTTTTTCATTATAACATTGGTTTCCGGTGTTTCGGCGTAGTTGCATCGCTTGTCTCGAGGGTGCTGCAGGATGCCGACGGGTTTCTGGATTATGTCTTGTTTGAGTTCTGGCACCGCCTAAACCCTAAACACTGGTTCTGGTGTTGCCAGCCACCACCTTGATTTAGTCATCCCGAAGCATGTGCCCACTGCTCGAATTCCAGTGCGCAGAAGACATCAGCATTCGTCAGGGTCCCTTGTTATAGCTCTGGTATTACATACCCAGTTTTAACGATCTAATCCCCTATGTACCCCTTAAAACCCTTGTTGTCGAACCCCATTAAGGAACCCTTTTCTAGTCACTAAACCCTGAATCCTCAACCACAAACACTTCACCCGGTTGCAGTCAGTTGGGTCCCCTATCTTCCGCCCTAGACCCGGTTCTGCCGAAAAGAGGCCGTTCCCTATGATACTTGTACTACAAACTGTCCCCAAACCTCATTCCAATCATGAATGCCACCTTTCATTTTAGGTCCTAGGTCGTGTTGGTTGCCCGAGGGCCCACAAGTCGTAAAGGCGGGGCCCGTTAAACCACTCCTACCGCCTGAAAGGGTTTAGGGTAATTCTTTTAAACTCTGACACCTTAAACCTTAAACCTCAAACAAGGTTTCGGGTTGAGGGTTTACTATACCCTAAGCCTGAAACCCTAAAGCCGCACACATCGTGCCGGCTGTGCCTTGCTGCACAGCCTAGCAGCGAGGCCATGTCACTTCGGACGCAGCTCAGGTCAGAGCACATTCCTCGACTTGGGTTGCTGTTTGTTTCAGACAAGGTTGTTTCTGTTGAAGCTGGGTCAGGGTTGAAGATTTCGCTCCCCTCTTCATATGTTTTCACAATAAGGAGGGTTGCAGTAGCTCTATTGAGCTAAATACAAAGTCGCAGTCATCAGCGAAGTCGAACCACACACAACAAGCTCGTCATTGTCACAAATAAATGGCTCCCCAGCACACATGTGTTTTGGTGTTTGGGCGTCAGTGCTAGGGGGCGGAGGGGCGGGGTATGACCAGCCCGAATATACCCTAACTACAATGTTTTAAGGTATATTCCTTATTGAGTGATATTATAAGGTCTGGGGGGAGGATATGAGAGTTTCCGAAAATAGGGGGCCCTAATGTAGTACCCTAAATAGTAGGATCATTATTATATGGACCCCCGAATAAGGTACCCCTAATTTTCGGAAACTCCCATATGGCTCCCAGGGGCCTTTGAGGTTTTTCTTTTCGACTGCACGCCCAAGGGCTTACGCATTAGGTAGGACAGCAAAGACGGCATCGGGTTTAGGGTCAGTTTAGGGTTGAGGGTTTAGGGATTACCCAAAGACTCCACTATCCCTCAATTAAGGAATATTCCTTAACTCATATTCGGGATCCTACTCTATAATTTAAGGTATATATATTCCTTAATTAAGGGATGTTGGAGTTTCTGGGTATATAATGGCTTAGGGTTGAGGGTTTAGGGTTGAGCCTTTAGGTAGGACAGTGAAGAGGGATCCTCAGGGTTCCGTAAGTTGCCATACATTGTTAGGGTTCAGGGATCCTTTAAGGGTTCCTTGAAGGGTTCTACACGGGTTCTATACGGGATTCGGGTCATGCATAAAAGTCGGAATAATTCATGATACTATTCCGCAATTTCAAAGGCTCTACGACAAAACTATGCTACAATCAAAAAGCCTTGTTTAAACAATGAGTTATGGCCTCTTTACTTGGCGTTCTTCTGACTGACTCTTAGGACTTTGACTTTGTGGGTTTCTATATGAACTACCATAAGGAGGCTAAAAGTTGATTTTAGGAGGGGTTCAGAAGTCAGCCAAGCCCCTAAACCCTAAACCCTAAAGCTTACCCAGAGAGCCCAATACCCCTTAATTGAGAAATATACCTTAAATTATAAGGGGCTTCATATTATGATTTAGGCTATACTCCTTAATTAAGGGATATTAGGTCCTCTGGGTCTTGGTCTAGGAATCGCAAGCTAAAGCTCCGACCCAAGCTGCAGGTTTCGAGTCCTCCAAGGTCCTTGAAAGAAGCCGGGGTTTAGGGTTTAGGGCTTAGGGCTTAGGGTTTAGGGCTTAGGGTTTAGGGTTTAGGGGCCTACATATTTGGGGGGGTTAACCTTATTATAATTATAGTATAGTGGGCCCCCAAACCGTATTCTACTTATTATTAAGGCCCCTATACTAACCTTAAATCGCTAGACCCTAAACCCCCAAAAGCCATATGGGTGGTTGTCAAATTTACGGTCCCCTCTTGGGTCCTTAATATAATACGGCACCTAATATTATTTAGGGTACCCAAAAAGGGACCATAATTTTGACAACTACCCATATAGATCCTAAGCCCAAAATGCCTAACCCCCAAAAGCTACAAACGCTTACGACAGAGAGGATGGATTTGCCTTGGCGCCCTACTGGGAGCCAACGGCCGTAGAAGGCTTTTCCTTGGCTGTGGAGGCCGCTTGAGACGTAGTGCAGGGGCCTTAAAAATTCGAATCGGGTTTTGCGGCCCATTATACGAGACTTATAATGAGGAACCCCCAAAATAGTGTAGGTAATTATTTAGGCCCTTATATTAGGATGTTTAGGGTTTGGGGCCGTTTAGGAGTTTAGGGCTTATAGGGTGTAGCATCATAGGGAAGTTGCGCATAGCGAGTATACAAGGGTTCTCAAATATTCTAACCCAAGGTTTTTTCGGAGGTAGCTCAGCAAGCAAGTCAGCCTCGCAACTGCTCCCCAGCCCCCGAATCAAGAGCCCGTCACTGCTAGCGTTTTCATCATCGCATTGGTTGTACCGGCCCCCCTCATTTCAGAAATGCTTCAACCGATAAGCGCTTAACTGAAACCCAATCTATACTGTCTGCAATACAGCGCCGCATTTTTGAAGGTCTTCTGCGCTCATATTCTGCTGTAGCTGTAGCGGCAACCGCTCTTGCATATTCTAGAGACCCCTGCGCTGGTTTGGATGTTCAGTGTTCAAGACCTCAGTTACAAAACTTCGGATGGCCAGAAACACCCAGATTGGGGATCACTTGCCTTTGGTTAGTAGGGAATGGAGGAATGGGGTACAATTATAACTACTATTACTACCATTCTTCCATTCCCTACTAACCAAAGGTAGGATCAAAGGAACAAGACGCATGGGGATTCAGGCTGTCGGGTCCATCAACCCAGCCCAGTACGGTTGAGTTGTCTGTGGACCCTGAGATTGTTGAGCTTCCCTAAGCGTCCTCGTGCGTAATTACATACTTAGAGATTACAGGGCTTCCTGTATTGATACTGCAGGGTCAAGATGTATTGGCAATGGAATGGACTTGTACCGACGCATCGTACCCGCGTCCTTGCCGACGAGTTTATGTCAAATAGGAGTGAGGGCATGCAAGAAGGAAACCCATCTGCAATCACTACGTATTGGTTTTGGAGGTCCGTACCTCCTGCTGCATGTTACCAAATTCCAACAGAAGCACAAGCTTCGGGGTCAGCGCCGCCACCATCACCCCGGTAGCTCCCACTCAAGAAGGTTCAATAGGATCTGTTGCTGTGCACCGTCGCAGAAGAGAAAGTAGCGAGTCCCTGATGCTCCAGCTACCTAAGTAGCAGATCACCAATTATAGAGAGATGCCCTAAACTCTAAACTTTAACTAGCCCTGAGGGTCCATGTACTCAAATAGTACATTGGCCCCAAAGTACCTAAATAGGTACTACTTTAAGGCCAATGTATATATTATTTGGGTACATGGACCCTTAGGGCTAGGAGGAGGTGATGTCTTGATAGATGCAGGAAGTGCGCTACGACTCCGCACCGAGCTCAGATGTCTGACTCATTCGGTTATCCACGACAGGTCCAAACCTAAAAGGTCCATGTACCTGTATGTATGTATGTATGTATGTATGTATGTATATGTATGTATATGTATGTATGTGTGTATGTATGTACGTACCAGTAGCTAGGTAGGTATGCATGTCTGGATGTTGTGTATGGTATATATGATGCATGTTCTGCATGTTATGCATGCTATTAACGTTGGTTATGTATGCACGTATGCATGTAGGTACACATGTATGTATGTATGTATGTATGTATTGTTGTATGTATGTTTGTTTGTATGTATATGCATGTATATATGCGCACGTACATCTTTTAGATGTACCTTAGACGGCTCCTGAATTATCCGGTACGAAGTATTCCTGAGCTAACTCTGGGCTCGGCTAACACAGGACACAGGCCCCGAACATTTCACGGTGTCGAGGGAGGTTCGAGTCCAGCGAGTTTTGCAGCTTGTGCTCCCACTGAACACTAAATCTACAAGGAGTATACAACACCAAACTACAAACCAATTGCTGCACAGTATGCTCCAACACGCATCGTCGTGTTGACATCGGATCTTTATGGTTTAGGGTTTCTGGTCGGATGTTTAGCCTGCCATTAACATCGGAAAAGCTGAGCACCCGAACAGTACCAGCGCCGGAACAAGCTGTGTAGTAGTAAGGCATGAGAGCAATTCAAGTCTCTTTGAACATTTGTAGCTCGCTAAACAATTCTGCACCGTGACACCTTTATAGCTATCCACATTCAAAACTATAAGCCATGAAACTCAAAGCCCCAACTCCCTAAGCTCGTATTACCGGGTAAAACCGTAAACCCAAAAACCCAAAGCCTAAATCCCGGGTTTTCACCGCATCAGTTACGCACCCCGAACCCATTTAAACCCTCACGCCCTACAGCACTGAGGCTGAGACTTCTCTGATACAGATGTCTAAGTAACAAGCAGTCCTTGCATAGTCATACTGTTATAGGGTTCCAAACTCTACTCTACTTGTTAAGGCTCGTTACTGCTACATCCGCAGATTCACGTTTGTATAAACCCTTACAGGAACTCTCAAAGGTCCCTTATAGAAATCTTGTTCTACGTATGAAGGCCTTTATACTAGCTCTCCCCGAGCCCCGAAGACGAACTGCCTCTCAGTGTCACTCTTGTGGCGGGGTTGCGAAAGTAAGTTAGGGTTCAGAGCTGAACAAGCTAGGTCCTGGGCTTTAGCCGGAATACCCGTAAGCCTACACGCCCCAAATCGCACTGTTAAACCCCGACCCCTAAGATCATTATAAGGACCCCTGCAGCTTTAACTCAAGAAGACCGGGTTGGGGGCTTTCTGGCTTCCGATGCTAGAGGGGTCCTGTTTTGAGCTCGACCGAGCCTCAAGACCCGAAATCCAAAACCCCTAAGTCCCTGAGCCCTAAATCCTGCACCTTCAGCCCTAGACACCTAGATGACCTAGATCCTAAACCTTGCACCCTAAACCCTGAACCTTCGAAATCCTAAACCCTAAGACCCCGAACCTACACCCTGGACCTTCAACCCTCGACTCCTAAACCCTAAAGCCCTAGACAAGACCAAGTCAAGCCCAAACCCGTAAACAGGGTATTTAGGGTTTAGGATTTAGGGCAATGATTCAATGATACAAGAATGCTTATCAAACGCTCATGAAACCCTGTGAAACTCTATAGCGGATCAGGCCTCGGAATGCTCTGTGCGGATGCTGAGGTGCAAGCTTGGGCCTTGGAAGCCTGTAATCTGACTCATTCACCTCAACCCTAAGCCCTAGACCGTAGAGTTTTCTGACCAAGGGTTTCAAAGATCGCCATATTGAATACTGCACTGCTGTGAAGGATCCGCCGAAAAAAAGCGTGCAGCAGGTCTGAAGCGAAACCCCTTAAACTTCCCTAGGGCTCCAAGGACTTATACTTTATATAACCCTCCTGAACTCCAGAACCTAAAACCCCTTTAATCTCTATCACTATAACCCTAAACCAACCAACCCTAAACCCTAGAGGCCCTAGAACCTAAACCAGTGATCCCCGAACCCTAAGGGTCCAAGTACCTAATAATCATATACTCTCCTAATTATTGAGCTACATAACTACTATCCTAGAGCCTTATGAAACACTACCCCGTTTAACCTAACTAATCCCCAACCCTGTCCCCTGAACCCTAATCCTTAACCCTACTACAGAGTTCCTTATTCGAAGTATACTTTGATGTCAACCAAAACACTGCTCTAATAGTAAAACTCCCTATGTTCGACATGAACTTTGCGACTCTAACCTGAATCCTTTCAACCCCAAACTGGGGTTTACGAAGGCACGGCGACGAGGTGTGGTCAGGACCGCAGATTGTGGCTGGGGACCGAGTTGTGTGTAGGGAGTTTAGGGTTTAAGGTTTAGGGTATAGGGTTTAGGGAGTTCAGCGTTTAGGGTTTAGGAGTTCAGGGTTTACAGTTTGGAGTTTAGGCTTTATAGGCATTTAAGCAGCATTTATAGGGCTTTGGGTTTAGGTTTTAGGGCCTAGGGGTTAGTACCGGGGTTAGGGTTTAGAGCCTAGCGTTTACGTTGGAATTAGGGTTTAGGTTCTGAGCTTTGTTTCGGTGTTCATGAGGCTGAGCATAAACTGTTGTTACGGCTTGAGAAAGCAGTTCACTGTAGGGGACTTCACGGGGCAGTATGTCTTGTCCGTTCTGCTTCTGAACCAGAATCCCTCAACAATCTCCACCCCCCGGCATAAAGAGCTTAGGGTTCGGTTTGGGGAGGGGCATGGTTGAAGCTTGTTTCTTATGCAGGGAAGCCGGAAGCCAGAGATATGATAAGATTAGTTGCGCTGGTTGCAATAAGCACCTACTACTTTGCCAACAGTTCTGAGTTTACGGAGATCGGGTGGTTGCACGGTGCAGTCATTTCGGCTTTAGGGATTTAGGGCCCAGAGGCCCCGGATTGAACCCAAGCCCTAGTCCCTAAACCCTTAACCCCCTCAACCGTAAGCCCCTAATTAAACCTTAATCACCCCTAAGCCCTCGCCCCTCAAACCTCTGCGCCGGAAGCTCTCAGATCCATAAGCGCTGCCTACAGTCTCCATTGTAGTTCCTGTTCGGGTTACCTTGTAGGATCCTAAATATACAGTTGGTTAGAAAATAGAAAGGAATTAATGTAGGAACCTGATTAAGAAACCCTGGGCCTATACCCCCCAAAATAGTAGGATTCATATAAGGAACCCTAATAAAGGCCCAAGGTTTCTTAATCAGGTTCCTACATTACCATGGTGACTTTTGATAACTCCGAAACCTCAAACCCGGAATTCGCGCCCAGGTTCCGTGGTGGCGGGATCAAAGTGAGCCGCCGCTCGGGTCATTCCTTCAGCCACCCGGCCGAGATGAGTTTAGACTTAGACAGAGCGAAAGATAGAGTGATGGATTCATAACTTTGTATCTTGATAGCTTGCTAGATTCTAGATAGATAGATCGGCAGATAGATAGATAGGTAGCTAGCTACATAGATAAAAAGATGGAAAAGTGCGTGTGTATGTGTATATATATATGTACATTTATGTATGTACCTAAAAGTATATAGTTGGCAGCACATAGCATATAGTGGTCCGAGCTTGGTTGTGTTGTGTGTGTTGTGTGCATTCATAGATGCGGGTACACATGTGCATACACAGACATACATTTACATGTGCATGTACATGTACATATACATATTATGCACATGTAGATCCACATATATATATATATATATGAGATTAGACATGCACCTACACATATACATAGGCATATACGTATACACATAAATATATGTATATACATGTGCAAACAGATATGGGTATGCACACATATACATATACATAAGATTTGCATATGCAGATGCATGTGCATTACATATACATATACACATACATAGACGTGTATCTATATGTATGTGTAGTATTTGTATATATATATATATATTCTGTAGATTTGTGTGTATATATGTACATATGTATGTATATATATATATATCTATATACATGTGTATTTTAGTGTGTTGTACTTGCAGATTTACGTACACATCTACGCATACATTTGCTGATACATGTGCTTGCGCTTGTGCATATGTATATGTATATATATATATGTAGCCGTATCCATATCTATACCAGACTCCATCTACATATACATATGCATATACATATACATGTACATGTGTATATATACACACACATACAGATACGTAGTTGTATACATACATACATACATGCATACATACATGCATACATACATGCATACATCCTTACATACATACATACATACATACATGCATACATACATGACGGGTTGGTTTACAAGGGTTGTGTTTGGCTTTCAAGCTGTTGTGGGAGAGTTCTATATGGCCCTAGAAGGGCGTAGAGGCATTCGAACAACACGAAGCAATATGCCCAGAACAACAGAACACGTTCAACCAAGACCCCTAGACTCAGTTGTCTTGCGTGGCAATTGGCCATGCTTGTTTGTTATTTGTGTTGTTGCTGTGAGGCTTGCGCTTTTGCGTCCAGATTTGCTCAGGGATCTAAAGCAATCCACCTGGCCACGTGAGCCCCGCCCTAAACCCTAAACCCCTAAACTACTAAGCCCCAAACCCTAAACTTTAGCCTTAATCCGTCAGCGTTGCTCCTGGTCTAGTGATACAGGATTCGAGTTTTTCGTGAAGTAGGATTCGAGTTTAGGAGGCGCGAGGCTTGGAGCCAAAGTAGCCAAAGAGCCATTGCATATCGCAGCTCAATGACTACTAGCAGTCTTCGGCAAATGCAGGTATAGCCATGGAGAGAGAGAGAGCGAGAGCGAGAGCGAGAGCGAGCAAGTGAAACCTGCAGTTTACATACATTTTCATATTCAGTTCAAGTTCATATCGTACAGATGCATGCGCCCACTGTGCATCCGTCCAATGCGTCGAAAGGCTGGATCGGCTGTCGGGGCCTTGTACTGCATCCTGCAACACTTCAGGTTTGGCGTTCAAGTCTTGGGACCATTGCCAGGGGTATGAGCATTCTGCCTCTTGCATGTTCAGGTGTAACTTCTGGCACGTTTAGAAATTAAGCTTGAGGGACCTGCAAGCACTAAGACCTAATACAGATGCCGGAATGGCTGTTCACCATAGTTCATGAGGGCCCCTTACTAATTCGACTATAAAAGCTCCAAACGCCTACTCTAATCATTAAGTCCCCTATATTATTACACCCGTTATAGAAACCTTTTTAGAACCCTGTGACGAAACCCTTTAAAGGAACCATTATCCTGATCACTCAGACCCCTTCGACCGAAACCTCCTCCTCTTTTAAGCTCGAGAGTCTTCAAACGGATTTAACGCAGGAGTTTAGGGTTCAGAGTTGATGGGATGCCCTCATGGTCCTAAAAGAATCATCGTATAATAAACACCAAAACTGGGCTGTAGTGAAAGTTAGTTTGCCACCGTAGTAGAGTAGGGTTTAGGGTTTAGGGTGCTACGCCCCAGACCATCGAACAGAGTTGACGGCTTCAACTACCAAAGCACGATTTGCGTGGGTTCCTAAACCGTCGAGCCTCTTGAAGTAATATAGGGGCCTCAATACTAACCTATACTATTTTGGGAGTTCCTTATTCTAATTATAGTATAACGGGTCCCAAAACCCTATTCAAATTATGAAGGCCCCTACATTAATAATGCGAAACACCGATACTAGATACGGCAAATGCGAAGCAGTGCAAGTTGGGAAGTTGGGTCTTTCACGAGCCTTATCTTCTTAGTTTACTTCTTAGCCTTCTCCTGGTTTAGGGGTTCGGGGGTTAGCATTCGGTATGGTTCCTGGAGAACCCAAGAATTATTTGTCATGGAGCAACCATTGTGCTGGATTGTTTGGGCTTTTTGTCCTTGGAGTAATGCAGGGTTTTGCCGTTCACATTTTGGGATGTTTTGTGTTCAGGGTTTCAGATTTGTTTGCACCTGTGTCGGTGTGCTCGCCAAACATGCCAAGGGTGGACAGCTTTCTCACTTCCGGGACAAGTCAATGCGTGTGCTGTCCTCAGTCTAGGGTTCAGAGTCTTGGCTTCCAAATACGATAGAGGCCTTAATAGTTAGTTACCTCTGCTGTTTTGGGGGTTCCTTATTGTAGTTGTAGTATAACGGGCCCCAAAGCCCTATTCTAATTCTTAGGGCCCCTATATTATTCTTCGCATTCCTGATAGACACTCACCATACGAAGGGACTAAGACCCTACTTCAACACGACTCCCGCTGATGCTGGGGCTTAAGAGTTTAGGGTTTAGGGTGTGGGGATATGTAGGGTTTTACCCCCTGGCCCAATCGCGACAGCCCTTCAATAACAATATAACTAGAAAAATAATTACGAACATTAGCCCCCCAGGGATCCTTGTTAGAATATAATGACACTATGCCTAATTGACCTGCAAAGCCTGTTAGACTTGTGAAGGTTCGTATGATTCTCTCAGGTTCCAAAACACCAGGCCGGAAACCTCCAGACCCCTAAACCCTAAACCTTAAACCTTAAACCCTAAACCCTAAACCTTAAACCCTAGAAGAATGGGATCAGGACTTCGGGCTTACGGTCCGCACAAACCTGCAGGGCCCGGATTGTTTGCTAAATCGGACCGGTAAATTCCCATTACGATCATTCACATGCCCGGAATCATCGGAGTATAGTGGAGTCTGGTACTGACTGGGGCATATTATACTAGAAGTAGAATAGGATCTCTGAGGAATGGTAGGGGTAACTGTAGCACTTGTGGAGCTTGCTTCACAGGTTGGTCACTGCAGTCTCTTTCGTTTTTGTACCCTAGACCACAAGATCCCTAAACCCTAAACACTTATAGTACCCCTCAAAGGAACCCTTTCAAGGAGCCGTTCAAGGAACCCTGGCACCCCTCATAGAACCCCCCAGAGTCCCAGAAGGGAAGCCTCTAAAGGAGCCCTTAAAGGAAACCTTTTACAGGAACCCCTAAAGGAACCCTAGTACCCCGAAGCCTTGAAATGAACCCTTTAAAGGAGCCTTAGAGGACCCTACACCCCAAACTCTTAGCCCTTAAACCCTCAGAGTAGCCCTTAAAGGAACCGTTTAAAGGAGCCCTTAAGGGTTCCTCTTAAGGGAGGCTATAGGGGTTACTACCTGAAGCCTAAAAGATCCCTTCAGGAGACCTGTAAAGGAGCCCTAGACCCCAAAGCCTAAACCCTTATAACAGATCCCTTAAGGAGCCCTTGAAAGAATCCCTTAAAGGAACCCTTTTCGGAGCCCTTAAAGGGAACTCGTACCAGGAGCCCTTAAAGGAACCCTTAAGAACCGAGGTTGGTTCATTGTGCCGGAGGTATTGGCCGGGCAGGACTGCGGGCCCTGGAAACGTGGGCCGTTTTGGGGTTTTCGGAGTTACACCTGGAGGGTTCCTTTAAGGGTTCCTTTACGGGCTTCTACAAGAGTACTGCGGTGTTTAGGGCTTTGGGGCTTAAGGAGTTAAAGGGTTGAGGGTTTTGGGGTTTTGGGGCTTTGGGTTAGGGTTTAGGTTGACTCAAAATTGTCTCTGGGTTTACATAGGGGTCGATGTTACATCTGGTTTTTGTGGACTCGGAGGTGCAGGGGTCCATTCAGGGTCTTAGGGTTGAGGGTTAGGGATCTCCGGGAGTTTGAGGGGTCAGGGCTTAAGACTAAGACTTTAGAACTCCTAGGTTCCAGGTTTGCGGTACCTGTAGGATCATACCCTACCCCTTTTGTAAGGTACCTACTTTTCTATATAGGAGATCCTAACCACAAAACTAGGTAACCTAAAAAAGGGGTAGGGTATGACCCTCTAGGTAAGGCTTTAGATCCTTTGCTTTATAGGAATAGAAGCCTCTTGTGGCCTCGAGCTTGATCAGCTCACATAATATCGTACAAGGCCAAATCCTCGTGGTGTCCCTTATTATCCCAGTTAAAACCCGCGCAAACACCTGACAGTGCTGAAGCCTCTAAGCCCGGTGTGAATTCTGTAGGGGGGGGGGGGTCCCAATTATTTCATTGAAAACAAAGCCTGCGGCTTCTCAAAACTTGGTTACCAGGAGGCTCAGAGCAAACTTCCGGAAGGCCATCTGCGAAAACCAATCACCGACCGAACTCCTGGGAAGTCTCTCAGACCCTCTGAAACGGAGGCGTCTTCGTGGCCGCTGATGCTGGTGGCCGTGCGGCTATACGTGGCGAGGTGGATGTCGGGTCTTTTGGTAAGCTTTGCCAGGTTATGGAATAGGCTTCTATGTCATGTTCCTTTGAGCAAATTCCCTTCATCCAGGATTCCGGATCGTTTAGAAGGCTTTCTGTTTCATCCAGGAGTGCCATTGGGGTTCGGGTATTTGGGTCGGCATGGGGTTTAGGATCCCATATCGTTGGCCCGTATGATATGATCAGTGTTGTATCAAGGGTGGAAACAAGGGGTCTCACAAGGAGGATATTGCATACAACGGTTGACCACGAAGACCACGACAACCGTAACAACAACATCATCATCAACAGCACAACAACAATAAACCAAAAACACGAAATAACAACAAAAGAACATAAGCATCACCACCCCCACCACCGCCACCGACAACAACAACCGCAGCAACATCAACAACAACACCATCAACACGACAACGACGACAATTCATCAGCGGCAACAGCAACAACAACAGCAGCAACAACAACAACAACAACAACAACAGCAAAACCAACACTACAAGCAGCAGCAGCTGCAACCGCAACGACAACAACATCAGCAGCAGCAGCAGCATCAACAACTGAGCAACAACACCAACAACACCAGCAACAACAGCAACACCAACAACAACAACGACAACGCCGATAACAGAACCGGCAGCAACAACAACAGCAGCAGCAACAGCATCAGCAGCAACAACAACAGCAGCAACAACAACAGCAACACCAGCAACACAAGCAGCAACAGCTACAACCGCAACCACAACATCAGCAGCATCAGCAACAGCAACAAGAACAACAGTGCCAACGACGATAACAGAAGCGGCAGCAAAAACAACAGTAGCAGCAACATCAGCAGCAACAACATCAACAACAACACCAAGAACAACCACAACGACGACAACAACATCAGCAGCAACAGCAACAGCAGCAGCAGCAGCAACAGCAACAACAGCAACAGCAGCAGCAGCAGCAGCAACAACAACAACATCGGCAGCAACGACTACGACGACGACAACGACGACAACAGCAACAGCAACAGCAGCAGCAACAGCAACAGCAGCAACAACAACGACAACAACACCAACCACAATAATTTGACAATAGCCACAACCACATCCACAACCACAGAGACAACGACAACGGCAGCAACAGCAACATCAGCAGCACCACCAACAACAACAACCCCACACCCTGAACTCTGATGTAAACCCTGAACTCGACACTCTGAAGCCTAAACCCTGCGCCCTAAACTTCGAACCCTACTGGTACATCCTACACCCCAAAGTGAACCCTAACCTCTACTGAACCCTACACTTTTGGATCCGAGACCCCACCCACCCGTAGCGGCCATCGCGAAAGTGCCCGCAGGCCCGCTGTTGCAGTCCAGACAGGCCGGTTCGTCAGTTTGGGTTTTACGACTTTTAGGGTTTAGGGCCTAGGGTTTACAGGGTATATATGCATTGCATGAAAATGTAGCGCTTGTTTTAGAGATACTGTTGTGTATGGTTAGGATTTACACAGAAACTAAGGTAACAAAACGGCAGCATGTTTTTGATGGCGTGTTCAGAGCTTTAGACGTGTGTTGTACCTTTTTGGGGTTTGGCTGGTACTTGCAATCGTCTTGGACGGGGTTTCACGGAGGGTCCCAGAGACGATTTCATGCATTTTCATGCGTAGCTTCAAAGTGTTGCGTTCTTATCTTTCTCTTGTAAGCTTGTTTAATTTCGGAGAAGATATGTCCTAATCGCACACACGGGGTATATGATTCTTAGGAAGTCAAACCCTTGTGGAATGGTCGTACCACCAACATGCAGCACAACAGAGGAAAATTATTGCCAACTTCCTTGAAGTGTTATGGACCGTGGCTTCCCCGGCTGACACCTGAAAAAACTTAAAGCCCTGAACGTATGGGGATTGTTGCTTATGGTGGCACATTTTGGCGAAGGTCCCTGCAGTTGCAAGATTTGGGCTGAAGCTTGAATGGGGGGGCCCAGAGGACCCAATATCCCTTAATTAAGGAATATAGCTTAAATCATAATATGAAGCCCCTTATAATTTAAGGTATATTCCTTAATTAAGGGGTATTGGGCTTTCTGGGGGTGAGGCATGTTTGATATCGTCGGGGCTTAATTTAGAGGCCTAAATAATTACCAATACTATTTTTTTTTTTTGGGGGGGGGTCCTTATTATAGATATAGTGTAATGGGCCACCGAAACCCTATTTTAATTATTAAGGGCCCTATATTGAGTTGGGAGTTGAGACCTCAGGATGTGGGGTTTAGCCTTGTAGGATCGCAAAGGCTGAGGGTTCGGAGCGTTTAGGGTTTAGGGGTTCCTTTAAAAGGATCTATAGGGGTTCCTTTAAGGGTTCCAAAAAGGAATCGATCGGGTATTGAGTTAAAAGGGCTCAAACGTGTTCAGGGCTGTAGGTTTGGGTCTGGTGCACCGAGATTTAATCATGAAACCTGGCCATGATGAGTACAATGAGTACAATGCAGTGAATAGAACATTTCCCAGAGGGCTTGGGTAGCTGGGAGACGAGGCACAGTTTTGCACCCTGTGCCTTTTAACTTTCGGTCGACAGCTTTGAATCACTGGAGTCCTAGATAACAAAGTTGTAGATGCACACCTATATAAGCTGTAAAGACGAAATGCATCGAGAATTACATGTCGTGGCACCCCGAGGGCCCCAACCTACACCCTCTACCCTGAACCATGACTTGGCATGTAATTACACCCTTCGCTTTCAGGCAGGGTATCAAGGTTCACACTTTGCGGCCTCGGACCCCCTAAACTTCCCTAAACCCTAAACGCTAAAAACTAAGCCCTAAACCCATATCCCATAAACCCCAGACCCTAAACCCATAAACCCACAAGCCCTAAACCCATAAACCCCTAAACCCTAAACGTTTAAGACCTCACATTAATTACTCAGGGTTTAGGATTGAGGATCAGGGGTTCAGAGTTTACCAGGACCACCCAATTACCCTTTAAGAGAGCCCTTATGGTCCGTATAGAATAGTGGGTACTTAGGGTAGAATGGAGGGTAGTTGGGGGGTGCTGGTAGGGTTCAGAGTTTAGGATTAGGGGTTCGGGGTTTAGGGTGTAGCCCGACACGCTGCAGATCGTTACTACAGGCGCACAGAATCCATGCTATCAAGACGCGACTCATCTGCCCTACAATATTGGTGCTGATCGACTGACAGAGATCATCCATTCTAGCCCTTAATACATCCAAAAGCTACATATAAAAGTAGGATTAGTCAGGAATTGCGAGTTTAACAAATATAGTAATACTAGCAAGATTAGTATTACTACTAAAAATACCAGCAATAACAGACATAATCTTCACATATGTAAGTAAAGCTATAACTACAGTAACATGAGCAATAGGAGTAAAAAACGTAACAATCGTACGTTATAGTTTCCTAAATCGTAAACTTTGAACCGTAAGGCCTAACCCTAAAATTTCAATTGTAAAACCCTAAACTTCAAACCGTAAACCCTAAGCCCGACACTCTACCAGCACCCCCTAGCTACCCCAGCTATTTCTTATTAGAGGCCAAGTGCCAACTATTAAGGACGATAAGGCCTCCATTAAAGGGCATTTGGGGGGTACTGGTAAACCCTAAACCGTAGACCCTAAAACCCTAAAACCCTAAACCCTAAGCCCTAGATCCTAAACCCTAAACCCCAAACCCTAAATCCTAGATCCTAAGTTCAAACCCAGTTTTCGGAGTCCGAACCCGGCCTTGTGGAGGCTCATCGGACACTTGCGTCAGTGCCGGATGAACATGGCCGACCGCCGAGTGACACATAGGGATCTATACGGTTCTTTGAGGGGATCTATAGGTTTATAAGGGTTTAGGCGGGGGGGTTAGGGTTTAGGGCTTTGGGAGGTTTATTTTTAGGGTTCAGGGGGTTTAGGGGTTTAGGGTTTAGTGAAGGGGATTAGGGTTTATGAGGCTTGCGGTAGGATTTGCTCAGTTTAGGATTTAGGGCTTGATGTTTAGGACATTTGGGTTTAGTGTGGTTTAGTTTTGGGTTTTGGAGTCTAAGGCTAGGGGTCTGGTGTGTAATTGCTCCATTGTTAGAGTGCTTTATGCCTTTAGCCCTCTGGAGTTTGCTTGCAGATGCTTATGTGTTGGTTTGATTTGGGGCATACTGTAGGACTTGTGGCATTTAGTATGTGTAGTTTTTGTCCCAGTCAAGAACCAAAAGACCCGGAGCAATCTAGCCAGACACTAACGTAGCCCCTGCTATCATTGAACCCCTCAATCCGAAACCTTGAAACCCCTAAACCCTAAACCAGCATGATGCCCAGTAATTATTTTTAACTGGTTCTCCGACGATCCGCTGATTCTTTGGCACCGGAGTGATGCCGCCCCTCACAAAGTTGCGAGGAGCTCGAAATCGACACGCTCAACCGAATGTCCCGCGAGCGTTTGCGATGATTGATGGGCCAGGCAGTCATATGGGTGGCTGTCAAAATTATGGTTCCTTTTTGGGTGCCTATTATAGTACGGCACCTAATATTTAGGGGACCTATTAGGGGACCCAAAAAGGGACCATAATTTTGATAACCACCCATATCTCTACAGCGCTTCAGGCTCAACCCGAAGCATGCCAAATCAGAATTCTGAAGCGCCTCAACCCTGAAAGCTCCACAAATCCGCTGCGAAAAGCATTGGGGAACGTTCAGGCCGATTTGCTCTAGAAGATCGGAGACCAAGAAGAGGAGCTTCCATCTCTGCAGCAACGCCTGCAGAGTGTGGAAAATGATCCAACCAGTTTGCAACAAGAATTGGCCATGTGGCGTGGAGCATCGGATCCATGGAAGATCTACCGGCTCCGGAAGGATTCACGCGTGCAGCCTGGGCCCGCTACACCCTCCTGAAGGCGCTGCCATGATGAAGCTAATATAGGGGCCTCAATAATGTCCTATACTATTTTGGGGGTTCCTTATTATAATTACCCATACTATTTTGGGGGTTCCTTAGTATAATTATAGTATAACGGGCCGCAAAACCTTATTCTAAGTATTGCGGCCCGTATATATTACCTGCTGATGTGGTCAGTTAGTCGGTTCCTTGAGGCCCTAAAGCTTCGGGGCACTTTTAAACTTAGGGTTTAGGGTTTAGGGGTGCTAATTTTGGGTTCCTTTAACCCTTAAGAAACGGCTAGAGTTATAATTTTTGCTAGTGGTCTAAGTTCAGTATAGAAACCTTAATTCCTAAACCCTAAACCCCAGGGCGCTCAGTTTTAATCTCCAAACCTACATTCCAAAACCCCGAACTGCAAGCCTTGAAACCTAGTGATGTCCTTCTAAAAGCCTCGTATAGCTCCTGCAGAGCCCTTAGAGAACCCTGTGCGAACCATTTTAGAGTCCTTCTCAAGGTGCAAACTGCTGAGCAGTACGAGTTCCTCCATCGTGCGCTCCCTTTGCTGACGAAGCAGATGCGAGACGCTAGGTAAGTAAACGCCATGTGCGGGCGCTGTGGTCATTCCACCTTTTCAGCAGTTTTCTGTCGGTTGCTTCGTTTGCAGGAAATTGCGGTATTTCTACTATACGGCCGCCACCACTCAGCCTCTATGCCAGGGTGCCGTTGTTGTGTACACACTCTCAACTGGAAGCCCAAACCCTCAAACCTAAACTCTAAACTGCTGAATCTTAAGAGAGAATGACCACAAAGCCCCAATTGCCACGGAGCTTCTGCTGAAGTGAAGCTTTGCGGGGGGTCACGAAACTGACATTGTCAAGATGGAAAGGCACAACTGAGCAAGGG
The DNA here is from genome assembly GCA_003297005.1 of Symbiodinium sp. clade A Y106. Lineage (NCBI taxonomy): Eukaryota > Dinophyceae > Suessiales > Symbiodiniaceae > Symbiodinium > Symbiodinium sp. clade A. Next base: position 80,096 of record BGNK01001548.1, read on the forward strand.
AGTAGTGTTGTCAGAGTAGCGCTGTTCGTGTTGTTGTCGTCAAAGAAGCTAAAGATCTGGGAGTTTACCGTCTTGTGGGGTCCTTGTAATAAGGGTCCTGCTATTTGGGGTACTGTATTAGGGTCCCCTATTTTCGGAAACTCCCATCTGGCTTAGGGTTTAGAGGTTTATTTCGGTTCCATGGCCTCCAAACCGCAACTTCAGCAGCAGCTTCTATGCCCAAAGTATCGAGCATCCCCGATGTGGCGGCAGCAGCTGTTGTGCTGAACAGCGGCTCTGACTTTCGGAGATCTTCCAAACAGCGTTGACGATGTCGTATTGCACTTCAAAGTTTAGGGTTTAAGAGTCATATTATACTTTAAAGTCTGGGGTTTAAGTTTCAAGTCTTGTGCGGAAGTTTCAGATTTCAAAGTTTAGGGTATCGCTAAGCCTCACTTGGTAAATCTGTATGATCTTCTAGACTGCGATTCGGCTTTCTGGGCATCAGCATGCACTGTGCCTTTACCCTAAACCCCAAACCCTAGTACAGATAAATGCTAAACCCTAAACTTTAAAAACCCTAAGGAGGGATGCGAACACATTCAGGGATGCTCAGGGATACACCCGAGACCCGAAGTTCAACGCTTGGGTTTAGTGTTCAGGTCCTGTTTAGGGTTTAGGGTTATGAGTGTTGAACCCGCAAATCCCGATCCCTTAGAGAAAAAGGCCCAGGCCTTAAGAACTCTAAACGTTACCTTTGACCCCAAACCCTACAAGGGTTTCGGATCCCAAGGTATAGTATCCTTATAGATCCCTTGTACTCTTACATTACCCTGGATGCTTGACGCTTTGGCTCGTGCACTCGCGGACCACCGCTGCAGTCACCGCAGCGCTGGGGAGCAGCAAAAAAGCGCTGGCAGCCACGCGACAGGCAATCCTACCATGGAGGCATTAATGAATTACCTAATTATATTATTCCTTAGGGTTCCTTATTATAAGTATAGTATAATATACCCCATAACCCTATTCTATTTTCTGAAGGTTCTATATTCTATGTTCTATATTCTCTTTGTATATCATAGATTATAGACCCTGAACTGTCAAGCCGGAACGCCCAGACGCAAGAGTTGGATAAGGGAGCTGGAGGCAGCTAGAAGGAATGCATATACTACAGGGGCCTTTACAGTTACCTATACCATGTTTGTGGTTCCATATGGGAGTTTCCGAAAATAGGGGACCCTAATATAGTACCCTAAATAATAGGATCCTTATTATAAGGACCCCAAAATAAGGTACCCCTAATTTTCGGAAAATCCCATGTTGTAGCTATAGTAGAGTATACCCCAACACCCTATTCTAACTAGTAAGGCCCCTATGTGAGACTTGGTTGAAAGCCCTAGCTAAGAAGCGAAGCTGACTTGTAGCTATTTTGGAGGAGGGACAAAACCCCGAACCCGAATATGCTCTTCTGGGATACAGGATACAGGTGGAGATGAAGATGGGTTAGGGCTCTATTCCGATGTCCCGCCCTCTATCTACGATTTCTGTTGCCCTACGCGGGTTTCGACCCCAGCTGCAATGCCCAAGAGCCGATCTGTAGCCCTAGAAACTCAGGGTCTTCTGCATCCTAAGGCGAACATAGCCCTGCACCCTTGCCTGAACCACTTTTTAGGGCTCTTTATTATGGTTCCTTTATGTAAGTCCTTAAAAAGGTAAAGCCCAAAGCCGCATTTGATCCTCCAGAGTGGAGTAGAAGCCCAATTGCCACCCATAGCCCAAATCCTAAGGGACCATGTGCCCATATACTAGTTACTAATTTAGGGTTTAGGGTTTATGGTCCAATGTAGCATATTCCTTGGGCCTAAAGGACCTATATAGAGAGTACTTTCAGGCCAACGTATATACCTTGGGCCTAAAAGTACTTTCCCAAGGAGAACTCTAAGGCCAATGTATGTGCTAATGCGACATGAGCACATTCTCCCTTACCCTGGGGCTCCAAATGGACCAAAGTAGGTAGTATCTATGGGCTTCAGACCCCGAAGCAGGTACTGCTTGTATACTTGGAGCCCTAGGTTTATATGCCTTTAAACCCTAAACCCTGAAGCCCAACCCATGGCCCTTAAGCATGGGCCCTCTAGGGGTAGGATTCTAGGAACCACGCCGTCGGCGGCAGGTGATGATTCCCAGATCGAGCACCCTCAGGCAGCTCAAGGAAAAGTCTCGGGCTCGGATGTTAGGAGTTAGGATTTAGGCCTGTATGGTTCGCTTTTCTCAGGGGTACTTAGAAATATCTTTTAATCTTTGGTTCCTTTAGTCCTTAAGAAACACCTAAAATTATATAAGTTCAGTATAGTAGCTTTTAGGGCTTTTTGTGTAGTGTTTAATGCTGAGGGTTGAGGGCTTATAGGGTTCAGGACTATGGGCTTGGCTGTTAAAACTTAAAGCTATCTGTTTCTCGGGTCAAGGCTTCTGGGCCTAAACCCTCAACTTAAACCCAACTCGACGCCGAAATATAAATTCCCTGATCCTACGCTCGGGACGTGGGTATCCCCTCGCAAACCGCGCAGTTCTTCAACTTGTCAGGACTTGGGTATCGGACAATCCGGAAACATGGAACTAAGAAGTTGGGGTTCAGGGTTTGGGGTTTCGGGTTTGGGGTGTAGGGTGTAGGGTTTCAGCTTTCTTGAGAAGCTCCTTTGACGGAGGGTGGCAATGACGTTTCCGCAGCCAACCGGAGATGTTGAGAGGGTGGGAGGCAGGCCGCACCGTATGTGCTAGTCGACGCTCACTCACTTACTCACTCTATATTCATTTGCGTTTTAATTCATGCATGTCTTCGTGTTACGTGGCCGATGCCGCAGCTTAAACCCTAAATCGCCTCAACGACCATATCCACAGGATTCCACAAGCACGACACGAACACAAACTCAAACCCTGCAGCAGAGGCTCATACCCTTCCCCTTTTTGAGGATACCTAGTTTCATGGTTAGGATCTGGTGTATAGAGAAGTAGTTACCCGAAAAATTAAAAAAGGGGTAGGGTATGGGCCCACAGGTAGCCTTTAGGTCTTATTACCTGGAGCCCGGAGCCCGGCCGTCTACCCAAAGCTTGGGCTTTGTTGAGAAGCTTCTAGTTTAGGGGTTTGGGGGTTAGGGTTCATGGTGAGGAAATAATATCCAATAGGCTGTCCTTGCTGTGCTTAACCCTCAGGTTTAGGAACTTTATCCAAGTTTCCTTGATAGGTTTCTGATTTTAAATATGGCTGTCCTTGTTCGGCCGTAGACCTCTAGACCCTTAAAAACGCAAACCCGAAACGGGCTTTGTTATGATGAACTCCCCTAAGCCCTGAATCCTCAACCCTAATTGTGATGATGGACTCATATGAACATGTTGGGCCCCAGGGTCGGAGAACAGCTTCGCATCGGCGCGCTCGAGGACTGAGTGTGTGTGGGTTTGGGCCAGTTTAGGGTTTAGGGCAGTTTACCCATAGGCCCCAAAGTAGTTCCTTTTGGGGGTTCATATTTAGAATTCTATAAGGGAATCCCAAAAAGGAACTACTTTGGGGCCTATTTGTAGGGTTTAGGTGTTTTAGGGATGAGAGTCGAGTCTAGGGTTTAATTATCATGCGGAACCCTAAGGAAGAATACTGAATATTTGTTTCCCCAAGGGTCCGTGTACCCAAATAGGCCCCAATGCACAAAAAATAGGGACTACTTTATGGACACTGCATATATATATATATATTATTTGGGTACATGGACCCTTAGGGTTTTGACTTCTATAGTAGCGTTAGGGGTTAGGGTTTGGGGCATCGGGCTTCAGGCTTCTCAACTCTTGGGTTGCGGTTTCCCGAACCTGAGGATCCAAAAACCTACCGCTTGAAGGGTTCTACCCTGAAGTTAAGGGGTCATAAACGTACTATTTTGTAGGGTTTGGGGTCACCGGAACATGTTGATAGTGGTGCGGAGCTTAGGTTTCTGTGCTTCTTTGCATCCGCATCTTAGGTGTAGGGCTTGGATAGATTTTGTCTCTTGGATTTTCATGGTTAGCGGATGTGTACATGTTTAAGGTTCACAGGCTCGTTAAAGTTTGAGACCAAGGCGGTCAGACTTGCGTCCCCTGCACAGACATACAGTCTAAGTAGCTGCGTAGATACTCGTTGATCAGGTTGGTGAAAGCCCACCCTAGCCAACATTCAACTCTTTCGGGGCAGGGAGCTACGCCACCAGGGAGTAACTCTCCAATCGCCTTGCGAAGAAGTAGGGAGCACTGTGTAGTTTTCATGTCCTATATGGCCTATATCAAGAGATCAGGGGCAGGTATGGGGGCCTACTGGGATTTGATCGCCAAGGCTATACCGAGTGCTTCTTCTTGCAGCAATCGTAGAGAAATCAGATACTTCCAGGAACATGTCACTTCTTTTGCCGACCCTAAACCCTAAACCCTTTTTCCTCGGGAGATTCGGACAGCCACCCTAAACCCTTAGAGCCCCTCGAAGTCCCAAGTCTACCTCCTGGGGAAGTGCTGTTGGTACTTGAAGGTTTCCGTAAGGGTACCAAAACCCTGGGGCTCCAAATAGCCCAAAGTAGGTACTATTTATAGACTTTAAACCCCAAAGTAGGTACTATTTGTATACTTGGAGCCCTGGGGAAAAGGTAGTAGAAGATTACCAAAAGGGTACTATAATTTACGGGTAGCAGAAGGTTACTAATGATGCGCGTACAATAAAAGTCCATAATCCGGGGCACCTGGAGATTTTAAGCGTTGAGTCGTTGAGGGCTGCGCCGGAGTTTGCCTAGTGTGCGCCGACTGCTTGCTCAGAGAACCCGGATCTCTTGAATGAGGCACAGTTGATTTGTCAGCGCACCACCCTAAACTCGAGACCCCTGGACCCTAAGCCGCAAACCTTTGAAACCCTAACGCCTAAATCCCTAAACCCTATAGAAGCTGAAACCCTGAAACTCTAAACCTTGAAATCCCAGACCCTGAAAAAGTTGAAGCCCTGGTTTTGCTCGGGGGCTCAGGTTGGCGCCTAGCGGTCCGGGTGACTTTAAATTTAGATTTGCTTTGAAGGGTGTATACAGGGCTTAGGATTTGCTGTGGGTTCAGGGTTGATCGAGGGATTTAGGGCTCAGGGCTTGCAGTCGGATTTGCAAGGACTTCTCCTTCTACCAGATGATTGAGGGCCTTGACCACCACAGGCGGGTGATTCTTCTCAAAAGGGTGACTTCCCACAAAGTCAAGTCCGATTTTGGGTGCTGAGTTATGCGTTTTGCGTTTGTATGATTCTGGGATTTGGCTGGGGCCGTAAAAGTTAAAGTTATAGTTCAAGGGTCAAGTGAGTCTAGATCATAGCTGCTCAATAGCTTTGAATTCAAGACAGGCACGATGAGGAATCTTAGGCCCATATTCCAGAATAGTACGGTCCCGAAGCCTCTAGACCCGGAACCTCAGATTTTACATCGGACACCTCCCAAAACCCAAAACCCTCGGATCCTGCCCCAACACAGACCCGAATCCTTCCAGTGGTCTTGAATCTTCCTGGGTGACCACGTATACATATCTGCGTTTTACGGTTTAGGCCGCTTTAGGCTGGACTTCGAAGGTTCATGGGACTCAGTAGCTAGGTTTTGACAGCACAGGGCTTAGCATTGCTGGATCAAGCACCTGTTGCGAAGAAGCTGCTGCTGGTGATGATGCTGCTGATTCTGCTTCTGCTTGGCGTCACAAGTCTGACAGGAATTGGTAGAAGTACGCCAACAGCGACAAGACTCGGCTTGAAAGCACGTTCAGCATGTTATAACTATATGCTCGTATAGTTACAGAGCCATCATATCGAGAACCGGTTTTGCCGCAGTAGCTACGGAGACACTGGCTATGCAAACAGCAAAGAAACACAACAACCTAAAACAGGCGCTACAACATTCTTTAAGGCTGATTTCGGTAGCCGCGTTTGTTTACCGTCTCTGCTATCGTCTTAATTTCTATTCGTCGTAGCGCTGCTTCACCGTCGCCGTCGTCAACTTCCCATGTGTCGTCAAGTGTTGCAAACTGAACCATAAACCCCCCAAACTCTACTCAGGCCCCAAGCACCGCTTTGCCGTTCCACGGGCAGGATGTTGCCGGACAGCGTGCTGCTGTCGGTGATCGAGACAAAGTTTGCCAAGCTGAAGGCCTCGTTTTGGATTTTGCGGCTTGCGGTTTACGCAACAGATCGCTTTGGGTATTTAGGGCTTGCGGTTCGCCTATACACTGGAACCTACCTTGCTTGAGAGCTGGGTGCAAAAAGTGCCCCACTTACAGGTAAGGCTACAAAGAGTATGAGGTTGATTGGGGTTGAGGATATCCTTTTAGGTACCCTTAAACAGAGAATACTGTGAACATAAACCATAGGCACTCGGACGCTTAGGGAAGCTGCACGGAGTTTGCAACTGTGCCCTATGAGGTTTTACCCCAAGGGCCCAGGTACCTAGCCATCATACACTCACTATCCTACATCAGAAATGGAGATTACGATTCTAAACCCAAATACCAAACACGGCCCAATCCCGATTCCTCATGTCCCCCTAACAGGAGCAGAACGGCCAAGCCTGAGCCCCGGCAGAGGATTCTGCGTGGCCTGATTCCTTGACTTGGGGTCTCGGGTTTAGGCGTATGGGGTGTTGTGGTTTAGGATTTGGGGCCAGTTTAGGGTTTAGGGTGTGAGATTCTGGGGCTTGGGGTTCAGGGTTTACACAAGGGGGGCCTTGTAAAAGGTTTATGGAGCTTAGGATCAAGGATTTCGGTCCGCATCTTCAGAATACCCCAAACCCAAAACCCTGAACCACCCGAGCCACAACGCTAAACCAACAACTCTAAACAAGCTCTAGCACCCCAAGACTTGAAACCATGTACGAGAATCCCGAAATCAAAAGCCTAAACCGAACACCCTCGATCTATATACACCTCTAAATCAACATCTCTAAACCAGAACCCTGCATGCCAACCAAACATATTCTAAACTCGCAAACCACTCTCACAACCCTTTCAGAACCTTACGAGTCGCCATTAAGACTCACAAGATTCCAAACTGTTGCCTCTTTCTGCTCGTCGGGTTGGTCACAGACTCCATACAGTACTCCCTTACCTACTTCAGGACTATACTCTAAATTATACCATAAGCCTCGTAAACCCCTTGTAGATTCCTTTATTCAGGGTTCTGGAGTCTCTGGGAACCCTAAACCCTAAACCCCTTGAACACCAAACCATCTAAACCCTAAGCCGTACCTGTGGATTCAAAAACCTACGGTTTTAAGGGTTAGGACCTAGAATTAAGGGGTCACTACCTCCTATTTTGTCGGGTTTGGGCTACAGGATTAATCTAAGCTACCATAATAAGGAAACCAGATTATGTACTAGAGATCCCTATTATGGTAACTTAAACCTTGCACCCTAAACCCTTAAAGAAACCCTTATAGATTCCTTAAAGGAACCCTCATAGATGCTTATTATGGTAACTTCCCTAAGTCCTTAAAGGCCTCTTAGGGAGTCGTTCAGTCAAGTCCTTAAAGCCCTATAAGCCCTTCAGAACCTCCCTTTTTAGGGGTTCCTTAGTATGGTTTAGGGTTTAGGGTTTAGGGTGATTTCCATTAGGTCCTTGGAAAGATAGGCTCTCCAAGGTCCAGATAAGTCCTTAGAGCTTGAACCCGTACTAATTGGCCTCACCCTATTCTTGTCCCTAAGTCCTTAGGCTTTTGCTCACCCTAGACCCAAGACCCTACTGTAAACCCTACCCGTTAGTTAGGGCCCTAGACCCCTTAAGGACCCAATAATGGGGTCCTTGGATGCAGTGGGTTGAGGTTTCTCTTCAGTTTGTGAGGGTTTAGGGTTCCCTTTAAGGGTGCTGTAGGGTTCTATAATAGGGTTCACTAAAGGGTTTAAGGTCTAAGGCCTACTTAAAGGTTCATGGGACTTGGTAAATAGAGCTATGAATAAGGCAACTATACGTATATGATGACTTGAGGCCCCAGGCAGAGTGGTTATATCCTTACTTACTAAGACCCACGAACCTCGAAGAGGCCTCTCATCTGCTCTTCAAGCGCCGCTTCCTGCGTGTGGATGAGAAGTTGAAGCACGGAGCTGAGATACCCTTAAAACCTTGGGGTTTTCCATAACTATATGGGTTGTATGCGGGCAAACCCCGAAACTCTGCCGAGCTCTTGTAGACCCCTTAAAGGAACCTAAGCCCTTGTAGCAGCCGATTTTCGGAGCCTCCTGCAAGGCCTAGCGTGTCTTACAGTGGTTGAGAGCTGCAGAGGTGCCGGTATTGTCGGTGCCTAAACTGAGTAATGCCTTTCCCTAAGCCTCCATGTGCCCCTATAGTATATACTTAGGCCTTAAAGTACCTATGTAGGGACCCCTTTAAGGCTTAAGTATCTACTATAAGGGCACATGGAGCCTTTGGGTTTCGGGAATACCATCCCATAGGCTCCTTTACCCAGAGGGTCCATATATACTACTGTTATGGAATTAGCCCCTAAAAGACCATCCCCATTATGGTTTTGGGGACCTAATTCCATAATAGTAGTGTATATGGACCCTCTGGGTTTACAGAAAAGACCTTTATGTAAAGTACCCTCAGGGCAGCGGTATATGCTATACGGTTACATGGGTGGTTGTCAAAATTCATGGTCCCTTTTTGGGTCCCTATTATGGACCCTTAGTAGACTGTAGGATTTGCTGGAAGATGTGCGCTTTTAGGGTTTAGGGTTTGGGGTTTGAGGTTTAGGATTTGGGGCTTAGGGTTTTTGATAGAGCAGATGAAAGAAAGGAGCCCGGGCAGGGACTCCAGTGGTGAGTAGACCCTTGAAAAAACACCCTTCACGTTCAAATTTCAACAAAGCCCAGAGGATCCATATGGGTAGTTGTGAAAGTTCGGGTCCCTTTTTGGGGACCAAAAAGTGCCGTATTATTATAGGGACCCAAAAACGGACCCTAATTTTGACAACCACCCATAGATGCTACCATTCTGGAGTTAGGCCTGCCAAAGACCATTCAAACTATGGCTATTCTGTAGTAGTAGGGCAACTGTCAAAATTATGATCCCTTGGGGGAACTCTTTGTAATTCTACTCTCAATGCGGCATCCTATACTTTGGGAGTCCAAAAAAGATCCCAATGTGGGCAACCACCTATGTCGACTCTCTTGGAAGCCTTTCTCCCCACAGACTCCAGTATCCGTTAATGAAGGGGTATACCCTAAATGATAGTAGGATCCGTTTTAAGGTATATTCCTTAATTAAGGAATGGACCTTAAATCATATTAGGGATCCTACTATACTTTAAGGTATATTATTCCTTAATTAAGCGAGATTGGATTCTTTGCGTCCCTCTGAGTCCTGGCGATTTGATCCACGCGACCCTGACCTACCGGCAGGCCGGCGGGCTGTGACCATTCCCGAAGGTTCCTTGAAGGGTTCCTTTAAGGGTACCATACTGGTTTAGGGTTGAAGGGTGCAAGTACTCAAATAGTGTGTATGTATGTATGTATACAGTATACATATATATATATATATACATGCCATGGAGGCTCTTTTTCACCCCGCAGCCCCAACCATGGCTCGGGCATCCGTGCCTGTAGATTGTCACGCCCACTCTTGCATCGATGAACTTTAAAAGTTCTGAGGCGCCTGGGCTTTAGGGTTGAAGTTCGGAGTTACTTGCCATCCCAAACCCTAAACCCTAAACCCTAAACATCCCAGGACAGGAAACTGCAGGAAGCAGCACAAGGAATCCAAGCCCTGCAAGACCTCTATCCGTCTAACCCTGCTTTAAGGTAGTCCTTATATAGGTACACTGGGCCCAAAGTATATAATTCTACTATTTGGGTACATGAACCCACTTCTAATGTAGGGGGCCTAAATAATTACCTATACTATTTTGGGGGTTCCTTTTTATAACTATAGTATAATGGGCCCCAAAACCCCATTCTAATTATTCCGGCCCCTACATATACTATCCGTCTAACCCTGCTTCCAGGCAGGATGAATGGTCTTTCTGACCAGCCTTGTCCTTTTTGATGGTTCCCCCAAAAGAATTACAGACCGGTTAGTGGACCTTCTTTAAATACTTCCTACTAAGGGATATAGGTATAGGGCCCTGTCTATTTTTTCTAAAAGGACAAGGGTGTTTCTGACATCATTCGGCTCTGGGTTCATGGATCCGAGAGTGTTGTAGGGCCTGTTTGCTCTCGCCTTCTCCTGAATCCGAACCGAAACCTCGTCTCAGGGTTTAGGGTTTTTAGGGCTTTATGAATTTTATGATGGCTTTTTTGAATAGGATCTAGGATTTAGTGTAATTTAGGGTTTTAGGGTTCATGGCTTGCAGACTGTGCAGGTCCTGTGGGACTTTCTCCACTACCCTGTGCAGGAGGCCACTACAGTCAGAGTGTGCCGCACCATGGGTTTGTACTACACAGGCCTGAATGACTATGAGTAGTATGCAGTATGCCCTTATACTCCCTCTCATATTCCCTTAGTTCCCTTCTTATAACCGCATAACTCTAATTCAGGCTACTGTGGCTCGTTTGAGCTCTTGTGTTCATCCCTATGCCCGGGTCCGGAGTAGCGCCTGCTTGTTGTTTTTGTTTCGTGGTTTATAGGACTTGTCGTTCAGTGTTTGGGCAGGCATTAGGATTAGGGTTCGTGGTTTGTCTCCTTGCGCCTACGCACGAAGAGTGGATCCGGAATTGAAATCTCTATTGCTGGCATGGTTACCTTGCCTATCTTGTTGATTCTTGGATTTAGGATGGTAGTAACGTACGTAGGAGAGCAGAATTATGATTATTGGGTACTCGGGCCCCTATAGGGTAACCTTGCAGGACCAACGGAAAGCACTGAGACATGCAGGGTTGGGGCTTGGGGAGCAGGAAGCATTGTAACATACAGTGAAGCCCTCGAGCTGCAAGGAAACTCATAGTAGCTGAGTAGGTATCCTTTATCTTTTTGGGGGCTTATAATATGAATCCTACCAAAATTGACAAGGTTAACCGTTTTATCTTAACCCAGAATACTCAGCCCCTAGGAACTACCCTCTATAGTTTATGTGTATTCTTTGTTTTAGAGGCTGGGGCTCCTACCAGGACCTACGGCCCCAACCCACTCAAGTCCTGAGGTCCTAAACACACACCCGTGAGCCCCCCAAAACATAAGCCCTAAGGCACTACTGTAACAGCATCCCCCCCAACACACTTTACTAGAGCCCTTGTGGTCCTTAGTGGCGGGTATGTAGTGCAATAATTATAGTAAGCAACCCCCAAAATAGTATAGGTAATTATGAAGGCCCTTATATTATATAACTTATATTGAGACAATGGATCCCATCAAGGCCCTAAAACACTATAATAGAGGGAAGTTGGGGGGTGCTGGTAAACCCTGAGCCGTGAACCCCTAAACCCCTGTAGACCCGATTTCCCAGAGGGTCCATATACACTACTATTATGGAATTAGGTCCCCAAAACCATAATGGGGATGGTCTTCTAGGGCCTAATTCCATAATAGTAGTGTATATGGACCCTCTGGGTTTGCATTGCAGGACAAGACGTTTATCAGCTCCATCGCTGCTTCCATCGTGAATCTGGAGCCGGCTGGCTGAGACTCATATGTGGGGCCCAGAGAATTACCAATTTTTTTTTTGAGAGGGGGGTCTCACTATAGTTACAGTATCATATATATGTTGTTTCAGAATACCACAAAAATCATGTGCTAATTACTAAGGCTGGCTGAGACTACTGGGGGCTCGGGGTTTTGGGGTTTGAGGATGAGGGGCTTTGTTGGTTTAGTGTTTAGGGTTTAGGCTTAGAGTTTGTGCGTAGGTTTTAGAGCTAGGGATGTAGGGTTCGTTCGGGGTGTAGGGATTTAGGGTTCTGCTTTTAAGGGTTGAGGGTTCAGAGGGCCAAGGAAAGGAGGGTCGAGTGCAGCAGCCAAGGTACGACCACTACAAGCCGTGCCCCGTCGCTGGTGGTTTTCATAGCTTCATCGCATCTGGCATTGAAAGGAAGCCCTAAACCCTAAACTTATGAACCTGTAAAAAGGAGCTTAAAAAAAAAAACTTATGAACCTTTTGTGATGGGTTCAGGATGCAAGGGTTGAAGTTCAGGGCCGGAGGTGCTAGAGCTTGGGCCCTAAACCCTAAACCCTAAAGGCTCTCCGCCCTCTTTTTACCATTTCCAGCAGACGTGCATCTTACTGATTGCCGCCCTGCGCCCTAAGTGCTGATATCCGTGCAGACCCCGACACCGAACTCCTACGCTGCACGCTTCATCACGCCCCCTAGCCCCAAAACCCAAAGAGCCCAATATCCCTGAATTAAGGAATATAGCTTGTTCATACTATTCTGAAGCCCCTGAGAATGCAAGGTATGCTCCCTAATTAAGGGGCATTGGGCTCTCTGGAAAGCGACATCCAAACCCTGAACCCCCATACCCCTAAACCAAACGCTAACGCACCGAACCTCAAAACCTAAGCCCGTAGCTCCGTAACCCTAAAACTTAAACAGGTACGTTGAGGCTGGTCGGCTGGACGATCCCGCAATTCTTCATCAACTGGTCCCCCAGGCCACCCTGAAATTCTGAGCTTAAGAGCTTTGGGGGTTTTTGGGCTGTAATTCTAGGATGTAGGGTATAGGGTTTTGGCACAAAAGGCTTTATATATGGGGTTTAAAGTTTGGTGTTTAGGGTTTATACATGTCTGCCTACCGTTACTGTCGATGTAACTTCATGTAGATAGCATCATCCCTAACTGTTGCAGGACCCCGTATCGACAGTTCCATAGGCTGATTGCAATCACCCGAAACCCTAAACGGCAAAGGAGCTCAACCAGCAAAACCTTAAATTAAACCCTCCTTCCCTAAACCTTAAACCCTAAATAATCTGCCTTCTGACTTTTTCGCAGAGAGGGCGTTTTTGTGGCCGCCGTTTTCCAAACCAGGAGTGGGCCTGGATTACAGGTCAAGGGTCTACGGCTCGGGGTCGAGAAATTACTTAAAAGGGCCATGGGATTTAGCAAGTAGGGATAAGCCTGCCTCCTAAACCCTAAACCCTAAACCCTAACCCGAGATCCGACAACTGCTTTGCTGCAGGTTCCGAGACTCGCTGCAAGCCGTCCGAAACCCTAAGCTGCAAAAGCCCCAATTAGACCCTAAACCTTGAAAGCCCTAAGGCCGAAACCTTAAAAGCCCAAATTAAGCCCTACCTGTAGCTCCAAACCCCGAAAATAGTGGGTTATGACCCCTTCATTATCGGGTGTATAACCCCCTAAAACCGCAGGTTTTTGGATCCCCCGGTAGGATTTAAGGTCTATACCCAGAGGGTCCAAGTACCCCAATAGTAGGGTTTTAGGTCCCAAAGTCCATACTCTGAACCTTGGGGATAGGGATTACCTGCGACCCCAAACCCTACAAAATAGTAGGTTATGACGCCTTAATTAGAGGGTAGAACCCTTAAAACGGTAGGTTTTTGAATCCACAGGTACGGCTTAGGGTCTTAGAGTAACTTCAGAGCTTCGCAGGGTTTGGATCCCTGGTGACCCAAAAGGTTTCCTTGCGCGACCGACAGTTCCGAAACTGGTCGACCAAGGCGCAGCTTCGGGCTCTGGGTTGTTATTTGGATGGTTCCGCAATTAGGGTTTACCGTATGGATCCAAAAATCTACTGCTTTACGGGCTTAGACCCTATACTTAAGGGGTCGTAACCTACTATGTTTGTAGGGTTTGGGGATACAGGTAGGGCCTAAGGTTCAGGGTGTGGGGTTTAGGGTAAGGCCCGTAGTTAGGGTTTAGGGCCTGGGGTTCAGGGTTTCGGGTTTAGGGGTTGTTCATGAGCTTCTATAACGCTTCTTATAAGTTTTTATCAGTGTTTAGTTCCCTAAACCCTAAACCCTAAACCCAGGGTGCACGGTTGCAGGTTGGCTGTGTAATTTGGAATCCAGAACTCAAAGGCGGCTCCGGGGATGATCAAGTTTACTGGGCTTTGGAGTACCATACTTTAATATACTTTTTTCTTAAAAGAACCATTATGAAATAAAAGTCTATATTTTTTTCTCCCTGGTTGCTTAAAAGCCCAGTTTAGGGCTTAGGGTTTAGGGTACATTGGCTGGGTGATATGTGCTGCAGAGGTATTGGATTTAGAGTTTCGGATTTAGTATGCCGGATTTGTTGTTGCTGAATTAAATTAAGGGTTTTTGGCGAAGTTGCGGAGAGATAAGTGCCGTTTCATGGGCGTCTTGAAAGGACGACCAGCCTGTAGCTCCCAGAGACTCCAAAATCCCTTAATTAAGGAATATTCGTCATCTGCATCTCAGAGCTCGTGCAGAAAGAGTTTACTTGGCAAGTCCTGCGTAGGGCAACGTGAGAAGTAATGTAGCAGCCTGACGAATTACCGATATGATTCCCAGGGTATCTTGAAATATCTTGAATATGGTTTCTACTGTAACTATTATATAATTCACCCCAGGCCCAACACCCTAATGTAGGAATCTGATTAAGAAACCTTGGGCCTTTATTGGGGTTCCTTATATGAATCCTACTATTTTGGGGTTATAGGCCCAGGGTTTCTTAATCAGGTTCCTACATTGTTCTAATCTTTAAGGCCATTAAGGCCCCTATATCAGACAGCCCTTATAGTATCCCTTATAGATCCCCCTTTAAGGACCCCTTTAATGGAACCCTATTCTAATTATTAAGGCCCCTATAAGGCCATGACCTTTTGTTTGCGCAAGGAGCTGGGTTTGAAGCCGAGGATAAAAAGTCTGAAGCAACCCGCGTAGTAGTACTGCTACTAACGGTGGTCGTCGCCGAAGTAGTGTCGTGGTCGTAGTCGTAGTAGTGGTAGTAGTAGCAGTAGTAGTAGTAGTAGTAGTAGTAGTAGCAGTAGTGGTAGTAGTAGTGGTAGTAGTAGGAGTAGGTGTAGGAGTAGGAGTAGAAGTAGAAGTAGACGTAGACGTAGACGTAGACGTAGAGGTAGTGGTAGAGGTAGTGGTAGTGGTAGTGGTAGTGGCGGTGGTAGTGGTAGTGGTAGTCGTCGTAGTAGAGGTAGTAGTAGTAGTAGTAGTAGTGGTCGTAGTGGTCGCAGTATTCGTCGTCGTTAGTGCAAGTGGTAGTGGTAGTGGTAGTAGTGGTCGTAGTATTCGTCGTCGTAGTGGTAGTGGGAGTGCAAGTGGTAGTGGTAATGGTAGTAGTAGTGGTAGCAGTCGTCGTCGTCGTCGCGGTGGTGGTGGTGGTGGTGCTGGTGCTGGTGCTGGTGCTGGTAGTGGTAGCAGTAATCGTAGCACTAGCAGTACTAGTCTAGTCCTAGTACTATATAGTGCTAAAAGTACCATAATGAGGACGGTGGGGACGACGAGTGCTATTTCCAAAGAACCGCTACTACGATTACTTTTTTCATCGATGCAGTTGCTAGTGTGTCTTGACTTGATTGAAAATGGTACCAGCAACACTGTCAGATCCTCCAGCTTCTGAAGTCCCTCCGGGAGGGCCGGCATCTTACATGGCAGCAGCAAGTGCCCTGAGTCGCATGACCTGGATTTGCACAGTCTTACCCAAGCCAGATCGTTGTTTTTGGGCTTGGCTTCGGTCCATAATGTCTTGGCTGTTCAGGTTCGCTTTCTTGTCCGGGCTGAGGTTGAAGCTTGGCGCAACAATATGAAGCATTGAAAGCTTCTGTCTACCAACATCGGAATACTTCCTTCTGTAGTATATACTTAGGTGCTTCTTGGGATCCTGCCCCGGGAAACTACCCTGAAGTTCCGTGTAAGTACGCAGCATCTAATTCTACTTAGGCCGTAAATTGGTTCCAGATAGGTAGTTTCAGGATCAAAGCAAATAGCTACCACAGTACTAGACTCTGAACTCTAATAGACGTCTTGTGGAGTCCCAAACCCAAAACCGGAACCCCTTAAACTAGCCTAGATGGGTACATGCACACTTACGGTACGGATTCGTGGCTCAAGGCTGGAAGTAGGGGTTTAGGTTTAGGTTTATAAACCCTAAACCGTTTAGGGCTGTAAAGAAGAGACTTAGGAAGGGCACGCGCGCGTACGGCTTAAGGATGAGTGGCATCTTATAGTATATGCAATTCTATACGGACTGCAAGGGGATACGTTTGCTAACTTGTTAAGGGAAGCACATTTAAGAGAAGGGACATGGAACGTAACTAGACCCTGACCTGAAACCCCACAACCTTCAAACCTGAAGCCTTGGAATAAGTCTAAGCTCTGCAAACCCTAAACCCGTTAAATTTGATTCCCTAAGGCAGCTGAAACTATTGGTTTGGGTTTAGGGCTCAGGGATCATGGTTTCTTGTTAGTCTGGCATGTCGATTGCTGTGGAAGTTGGACTGCTCAGTGGCAAGACAGCTACCGTGGAAGCCGGCTTGGATGAGCAGGTCGCAACGTTGAAGCTTCGGGTGCAGACTGCGCTTGGAGTCGGAAGGGGCAGACTGCTCGATTCATCTGGAAGCGTACCTAGGCCTCCCAGTGGGCCCTTTTTCCTTTTTCGTAGTCCTAGGTTCCGTATAAAGTTACCCAATACCAATCCCTATAAGGCTCCATGTACTCATATAGTATATACTTAGTCCTTAAAGTACCCCAAAAGGGAGCCTTTTTTATTCTTTGTTACTCGGCATCCTAGGTACTGGATGACCGCTTATCGGTTCAGCATGCCAAGGTCCAGAATGGTGACTTTGATCCCAATTTTACTTAACTTTTGGGTTCTTATAGTTTAGTAGGAATCGGAAAGTTTAACCTTTTACTTCTGTCGTTTATTGGGGGGGGGGGGTAAGGTGACTCACTCACCTGGCACATCAATACGGTCCAAGTGCAAGCGTGTGCTATCGGAGCTGCTTTTGCTGCCATTCTAAGTGACGGATCTGTCGCGACCTGGATTCTGTCGAGCCGTGCTGGAAGCAGCGCGGTACAGGAGCATCTAAAGAATGTGCAGCAGGTCCAGGTGTCTTACCGCAGTTTTGCTGCAATTCTTGGGGATGGATCCGTCGTGACTTGGGGCGATGATGAGAATGGTGGTGACAGTAGTTCTGTGCAGGACCAGTTAAAGAACGTGCAGCAAATCCAAGCAGCAGGCGGCGCTTTTGCTGCCATTCGCGGGGATGGATCCGTCGTGACATGGGGTGAAGCTGACTGCGGAGGTGACAGTAGTGCTGTGCAGGAAGAGCTACAGAATGTGCAGCGGGTCCAAGCCTCTAGTAGCGCTTTTGCAGCAATTAGAGCCGATGGGTCCGTTGCGACCTGGGGTGATGCTGAGGATGGCGGCGACAGCACTGCTGTGCAGGATGAACTGAAGAATGTGCAGCAGATCCAGGCCACTGGTAGCGCTTTTGCTGCCATTCTGGGTGATGGATCCGTTGTGGCATGGGGTGATGCTGACTATGGTGGGGACACACGCGCAGTGCAGGATCAGCTGACAAATGTGCAGCACATCCAAGCCTCCTATGGTGCTTTCGCCGCCATTCTCGTCGACAGATCTGTGGTGACCTGGGGTGCGGATGGCCACGGTGGCGACAGCAGTGGCGTGCAGGATCAGTTGAACAATGTGCAGCAGATCCAGGCTTCTGATTATGCTTTTGCTGCAATTCTTGGTGATGGATCCGTTGTGACCTGGGGTGATGCTGACTGCGGCGGCGACAGTAGTGCTGTGCAACATCAGCTGAAGGACGTGAAGCAAATTCAAGCCGCTCTAACCGCGTTTGCTGCCATTCTTGGTGACGGTTCCGTCATTACCTGGGGTTCTTCGGCCGATGGTGGTGACAGTAGTCTGGTGCAGGACCAGCTGAAGAACGTGCAGCAGATTCAAGCCTCTAGGTATGCTTTCGCTGCCATTCTTGGTGATGGATCTGTTGTTGCCTGGGGTAATGATCAGTGTGGCAGTGACAGTAGTGCTGTGCAAGATCAGCTGACTAATGTGCAACAAATCCAAGCCTCCGGCAGCGCTTTTGCTGCCATTCTTGGCGATGGTTCATTTGTTTCTTGGAGTGATGCGGAGATGGTGGCGACAGCAGCACTGTACAAGATCAGCTGAGAAAATGAGGCACAAGGATCTGCCATGCATTCATTTCGGCAGGCAGAGCTTCACTGTGTGGTCATAGCTTGTTCGCAACGACGGAGGAGAGGTTGGCCAGAAGTGTAGCGCAGCAGTCTGATCCTTGCGGCTTTCTTCAGTTTGCCTGAAGAAACATGGAGGGCATACTCTCTGCGATACCCTGGGCCCTAAACCGTGTCCAGGAGAAGTTTGAGTTGATATCTTGATTGTTGATTCATGCTCGAGCTTTGTTGAAAGCCGTTAAACGTTCCCCGATGCTTCCAGGGACCTTACTATTACTATTGGGTCCTTAAGGGGTCTAGGGCACTAACTATAAGGTCTTTCTTTGGAAGCATAGGGTTACAATCAATCTGAGCGTAAAGGATGCTAACTCCATGGTTGTTTTTGCTAGCAAGACGAGCGCGTTGATTCGGGGCTTCTTCAGACCCTGAAGCCCTGAATCCCAAAACCTTAAACCCTAAACCCTGAAACCCAAAACCCCTTTCCCCTCAGAAGAGCGAAGCCCTCAAGCCCATGGTGAAGTTCAGGGTTTCAGGGTTTAGGGTTTTACGGTTTAGGCTTTAACTGGGTTACGCAATTTGGCGTCCCTTGTAGGGTTCCTCATTCTAAGAGGGTGGCATTATTGTCGGAACCTGAAACGGACCCTTGCTTTTGAGTTTTACCTACACTTCCCTCTAAAACCTTTACCCGTGAGCATAAACTCAAAGTTAGCCTTTACCCTAAACCTTAAAACCTCCACCCTAAATCCCACAGATCCCAGACCATCAGACTGCCGCATCAAGTCTTGATGACTTGAGACGCGACTAACTGCGCAACTTTGAAGCCTAAACCCTAGGCGGCATAGGGTTTAGGGTCAACCCTAACCCCCAAACCCTAAGCAATCATCCCCTAAACCCTAAGCCCTAAACCCCAAGCCCCAGCAAGACCTGTGGCTCCGCATCTTCTGTAATTTGCAGAACATCCTTCACACAAGTCAAGACCCTCAACCTAACATATTGGAGGTTTCCTTTGCCCAAAAATAACTACAAATATTCCGCAGGGCTCCTTCTTATCATTGGTTTAGTAGAGCAGACCCCCGAAAGCCTGTTCTAGCTGCAAGGGCCACTAAAGTCATAAGGGGCCCTAAAGCCTCACTACAGCCGAACCCGCTGAGGCATCGATCCTGAGGAACCACGGCTAATGGGTATGAGCCGGGCCCGGATGCCCGGGAGGCTGAATTGCGGGTTTAGGGTTTAAGCGCTGAAGTGCTTAGGGTCTAGACTTCCTAAACCCTATAGCAGCATTAGCTTTAGACCCTCTGCTTCTGAACCGTAAATCCGAGACCCTAAACCCTCAAAGCACAAGACCAAAAGCCTCACACTCTACTCTCCCTAACCCTTAGCACTAGATCCTGCACTCCCTTAAGCTCCGGTTTTCCTTCCCATTAACAAGACTTAACTCTACCACTACAGCCCTATAACACCTGTACAAAACGCACAGAACCCTTGCCAAAAGTATTGCAAAAGCCCGCAGAGCCTTGGTAAACAACGCCACGAACATGAAACCATGGAGCCCTAAACCTGATAATATAGTAATACAGTATAGTAATCTTATAGCTACCTTTTAGTTAGCTTATAGTAACCTTATAGTAGTCTTATAGTCACCTTATAGTTACCCTTTTAGTTACCTTAGAGTAACCTTCTAGTAGTCTTATAGTAACCATTACTTTGGTCCTCTCCAGGCCCAAGGTACTGTGCCTGGCTCAGGGCCCTAAACCCTAAACGCCGATGAACCCTGAGGGGGGAGCCCCCCCCCCCCCCCCCCCCCCT